>CM056051.1:257063328-257294274 GCA_029574335.1 Rana kukunoris | reverse complement strand
TGCCTCCTAACCGATGACTGTGACAGACAGAAACACATCCCAGCATTGGAACAGCATTCTGTCTGTTAAAGGTTCCCGGTCAGGAGACGGGGCTGGTGACGACGACAGTGAGTGGAGGCAATTTTTTTTAAATAGCATTTTTTTTTTTAAACATTTTATTTTGTTCGGCAATAAAAACAAAGCAGTGGTACAGTCGTAATAAAGACATTAAATGTCAATTGCAATTAGTGTATCCAAAGCGTGCCCAGCACAGGCGGGGGGACAGACAACCACACCTGGTCGCCGTGCAGTGGCAGTAAAAATATATTAAAAAAAGCCCCTGTAGCATGCATCAATACGACAATCATTTTCATCAACTGTGCATACAGAATAACCAAGGATGACCTAGAAATAAGGAGGAAATAAGAGAAAGAGGAAAAGAGAAAGGTTAGGTTGGACAGGGTAAAATACCAAGGTACCTCGATGGCTTTGCTAGCGGCTCACGGTGTGTCTTCCCCGAGAATGAGTGGAGGCAATTTTAATGTGAGCCGATACAGCCAGCAATCCTTTGCTCTACACCCTTTTTCCCTGGGACGATCGATGGGAGAACGGCTCCCATTTAACCCCACAATCACCAGCCCTCATTTTGCACTTGCAAAATGAGTAGAACATTTAAGGGCTGTGACAGACAACATGACAATTATGAATTCTAAGTCTATGAACAGACAGACAATCTAGGAAGATGGTTAGCTACTGAACAGAAGCACAGTTCGCATGAAATCATTCAGACTTGGGCAAATAGAAATCCCCATGAGCAAGGTCAAAATAAAATAAAAGTTATATCCTTGGCTTGATTTTTTTTTTTAGTAGCAAGACAAAGCAAATATGCAACTGTCTACCCATAACAGACAACCAGGTTACTTCTCAGATCATTCTTTAATCAAAAATTAAAGCTTAGAAAAGTGTAATTTCTTATTTTTGCATTACATTCAAGTATATATTTCCTTCTTTTAAATTACAGCACAATACATATAAAGAATTTATTTCTAGAAATAGCCTAATTTACTTCAGATGACCATTGAACCCAGTATTATTGGGCCTGATGTTCAGAGATGTAGATCTACTGTAGAATGGCAGCTGGGACGCTTAGACATATTGTTGCTTCTTGCTTGTAGCCGCCTTGTTGGCCAAATCTCTGGCTCTCTCCTTTGCTGCAAGTGCCGTTTCCTTTGCTTTTTCTGTTGCCTCTTTTGCAGTTTCCACTAGTGTCCTGGAAGGTATATCACCTGAAAGAGAACAATCTGTTCAAGCACTGACATGTTCACAAAATGTACCACCTTGGGATACCAGCTGCACTGCACCCCTTTACTACAATGTATCCAAATTGGACATTTCACTTTAGGACACAAGCGTCTACAGCTCAAACAGAACTTCAGCCAAACAGATTAAAGAAAAGGGGAGCCGTTTAAATTTGGCAAAAGGATTTGTATTCATGCCCGATTTTTTCCCCCGGCAGCAGCCAAGGAACACTTACAGGTCTGGTCCTGCCCTGGACAGGGAAAGAGAAGCAAAGCTGAAACTCATCTCTGCGCACTCTCCCCCTCCTGCCTATGATGAAGCATGGCGAGTTGAGGCCAAAGAGTTTGATTGGTCTCATCTGACCACAATATTTACAGTTCTCCTCTGAATCAGATGTTCATTAGCAGTCTTCAGACAGGCCTGTACATTGTGCTTTGAGCAGGGGTACCTTGCGGGCACTGCAGGATTTCAGTCCTTCATGGCCTAGTGTGTTACCAATTGTTTTCTTGTCCCAGCTGCTTGAGATAATTGAAAAGATTACGCCGTGTAGTTCTGGGCCAATTTCTCACCGGTCTTATGATCATTGAAACCCCACGAGGTAAGAGCTTGCATGGAACCCCAGACCGAGGGAGATGACATTTTGTGTTTCTTACTTTTGCGAATAATCGCACCAACTGTTGTCGCAATCTCACCAAGCTGCTTGGCAATGGTCTTTTAGCCTATTCCAGCCTAGTGGAGATCTAGAAATTTGGCCCCCCACATCCTTGGACCACTATGATCTTAGCCATGATGGCGAGATTGGAATCCGATTGATTGCTTCTGCGGACAGGTGTCTTTTATACAGATTAGGAGCACTCCCTTTGGCTGGGTTCACAACTATACTACACGACTTTCATCCTACTTTGCTCTGCGGCATTGATCCTACATCCATCTGACTTTCATGAACAGGATACTACTTTAATCCAAATTTTGCCCTGCAACTTGGATCCCTGCAATATCGGGCACTGTGTTGATATAAATCTTGAGGGCCAAATTTTAACAAAAAACGGCATGGGTTCCCCCTCCAAGAGCATACCAGGCCCATGGGTCTGGTGTGGATTTGAAAGGGGAACCTCCTACACTGAAAAACGTGGGGGTCTCTCCAAAATCCATACCAGATCCTTAGCCGAGCAACAACCCGGCAGGTCCTTAACCGCATGCCCTCAACATGGGGAGGTAGGTGCTCTGGGGGGCAGGGGGCGCCCTGCCCTCATGTTGATGAGGAGAGTGCCTCTTACGGACAACCCTGGCCATTGGTTGTCGGGGTATGCGGGGGGGCTTATCGGAATCTGGGAGCCCCTTTAACAAGGGGGCCCCCCCCAGATACCGGCCCCCCAGCCTAGGTGAATGAGTATGGGGTACATTGGAGGAAAAAAAAAAGTGTCAAATATAAACACTCTACACAGGTTTTAAAATATTTTATTAGTCAGCTCCGGTGGTCTTCCCCGCGCTCCCCGGTTCTGCTTCGGGGCTGGCCGCCGCCATCTTCTTTGTAGCTGTCTTACTAGCCGCGGCCAGCCGGTCTTCATCTTTCTTCCTGGTGTTGACTCAAAGCTCCTTCCCACTGCACCCTCGCACCGATTTATATAGGTCTCTTATGAGGACAGTCCCAGAATGCTCAGTCCCAGGCCTATATAAAATGGGTGGGTGCGAGCCGCGCACCTGGCATTACAGCGGGAGGGAGCGTCGAGTCAACACCGGAAGAGAAGAAGAACACGGACGACGACCGGGCTGGCCGCCGCTAGTAAGACAGCTACAAAGAAGATAACGGCAGCCAGCCCTGAAGAAGGCACCGGAGAGCGGAAGAACCCAGGAGCACAGAGAACAGCAGAAGAGAGCGGAGAAGACGGAAGAAGACCCCCGGAGCCGACTAATAAAATATTTAAAAAACCTGTGTAGTGTGTATTTTTTTGCCACTTTTCCTCCAGGTGAATGGGTAGGGGTACGATGTACCCTATGCTCATTCACCTAGGGTGGGGGGGGCTGGTATTCCGATTTGCCCCCCGCCCACATACCCCGACAACCAACGGCCAGGGTCGTCGGGAAGAGGCCCTGTTCCCCAGAACACCTACCTCCCCATGTTGAGGGCATGCGGCCTGGCACGGTTGAGGGGGGGGCGCTCGCTCGTCCCACTACCTTTCCTGACCTGCAGGGCTGCTGCTCGGATACGGGTCCGGTATGGATTTTGGGGGGACCCCCACGCTGTTTTTTTCGGCCTATGGTGTTCCCCTTTGAATCCGTACCGGGCCCATGGGCCTGGTATGCTCTTGGAGGGGGAACCCATGCCGTTTTTTGTTAAAATTTGGCGTGGAGTTCCACCTCAAGATCAGCAGTGTACAAGTTGCATGCCAAAGTCGGAGCGTGCAAGACTGCGTTCCGACTTCAATGATATTCAATGGAGTGAAGTAGGATCAAAGTCGGACCAAAGTAGTACAGGGAGCATTTGCAAAGTCGCTCCGAGATGTGTCGGACCAGTTAAGACGGCTCCCATAGGGAAACATTGCTTTTCACACGTCATGCGACGTAAGCTCCCAATTCCGGAGCGTTTGTCGGACTAGTGTGAACCCAGCCTTTAAGAGCGTTCCCAATTTCAGCTCATGACCTGTATAGGAGACACATGGGAGCCAGAAATCCAGCCTTATTGACGGGAATCAAATACTTGTTTCAGTAATTAAAAAAAACGCAACTCAATTTATACTTTTATCAAAATGCGTTTTTTGTTATTCTGTCTCACTGACAAAATACACTAATCATTTGTCAGTGGGCAAACGTACAACATCAGCAGGGGATCAAATACCGCCCCCTCACTGTAGAGGTCAAAATGTGCCATAGTCCCGTTCTTATCAAATATAAAGTACCAGCTTTACCGGTGAAATAATCAGTGCATAAAACAAAAATTTGAGTATATACACACAGTATGTGTACTTGGGTGCATTGTATCCGAGCCCAACAATGTTTGCGTATGGAATTTAGAAAACAGATCAATTACACCGATGTGTAGAACTGCAGGTAAATGGCTGTGTTACACTAAAGACTGGAAGGCTAAAATCCAAGAGGTAATTATATGCAGGCATGTCTAGGAACAAATGGCAAGTTACTCATCAGCTTTTAGTAGTATTAAAAAAACACAAAGTCTTAAGCAAGGTTTTATATACAGGCAAGGCTAGTTATTATATAGAGTCAATGTGACCTTGCTCTCGTCACACTTCCCATCTCATGACTCAGACATTACCCAAACACACAGAGCAGCCGTTCCTGTTTTCAAAGTCAGAATATAAAGGAATTTGTGTATCCACTCACCTTGCATTTTTGCCAGGATGAATTCAAAGCCCTTCATTGCCTTGGTCACATTACTTTTGAACCGAGCCAGACCAAATTCCTGATTTACAGAAAAAATAAATAAATAAGTCATCCATTGGAATAAAATATGCATATGTTGCATTGATCAGGAATACACACATCACCCTTCTATTTACTCAAATACAATTACAGGCTTTGCCTCCTGCAGTACAGAGATTGTGCTTTACAGTTCTCAGCTAGTCTACTTGCATGCTTGAAAATAATGGTTTCCAGCTGACTCGAGTCACCCATACATATCAGATATTTTCAGACATTATGAACTGGTTCCATGTCTGTTTGCCACACTCAAATGGCCACCCAAGAATAAAGTAGCACTGGCACTGTTTGCCAATGCTGTTCATCTTCCATCTCGCCTCCCCATTAAATATAAAATTACATATAGCCAAGCTGCCATGTTTTGTATTTTTCAATTGAAGTTTGTGGTGCTGGCATAGCCCTCCCAACAACTCAAACTTCACCCAATTCAGCAGAAATCAGCCACAATTCAAATCAGAGTTTAAAGCTGGCCATATATGAACTGAAAGCAATAGGTCCTATAATATAGACAGGGTGGCAATTGCACGTGTCAGGCCCATAAAGTACAGACAGCTAATACACAATTAAAATTGTTTACCAGCTTAACTGCCAAGTATTTATAATGCTGTTTAACAAGCCTTGCGATTTACACGTGTCACATCAATCTACTACTTCCTAGTTTAGCTTAACTACTCACTGGAACAAGTTGCTTGGTGTCATATTTGCATAAACCACAGGACAAAAACGATTTACAAATCTTTGGCAAGTAAGCTAAAGGTATGGCAGCGACATCGGAAGATGTACTAGTCGTGACCAGCAGCGCAAGCCGGATTTTGAATTACTTGAACAGTCAGTCAATCTACTAGTTTGTAAATGTATTAAATACTTTTGTCTTTAAATGCAAAATTTTGGTTACACATATCCTGCCGTTTGTTGGAAAAGCAAAAATTAGTGCATAGCTCCCATTTTCTAGTATGGGTCTTTGAAAAATAATTTCATGAGTATATTGTATAACCAAATGAAGAGGGCCATATTTCACACGGACATACTTTCCTTAATGAGAAAACACCTTTTGCCTAAGAAAACCCTTGTAAGCGTGCTTTACCACTCATCTCAGTATAAATAGATTTTTAGAGCCATTAAGAGTATTCAGGTGAATTCAATAAAGCATTTGCTCCACGTTTCTGATGTTATGACCCTGTAAAAAGACCAGTGCCAGATTCAAAATACAGTATTCTGCTGCCAGTAGCTTTACTTACAGTATTCTGCTGCCAGTAGCTTTACTTAAACAGCAGATTCAGGCATTTCCTAATAGCACCAGTTTTTGGACATGGCACAATTACTGCTCCAAATTAAAAACATTACCTCCAAACCGGAGGTAATGTTTTTATGTTGGAGATCACAAGATTGGAGGTAATTAAGACCAACTCAACCTAAAATTGGCATACAGAGACAGGCAGCTTAGACAGAGTTCCTGTCTGTATACAGTGTAGCAAACCACAAGTTTGTCAGAGTATGGATATATGTAAAGAACCCGCACTCTGTAATCCATCAATTCTTTATTTGATAATCACCAAGTACAAAGTAACTGCTAAAATGTTTCCGCAAAGAGCCTTGTTCACAGCATAGTTACCCATATCACTTTTACATATTGTACTTTAGGACGAACGAATAAAGAATTTGGACGGATTCCAGAATGCAGGCTCTTTCCATATTCAGAGTTTGTGATGAGTGGGAAGTCACCTGAAAAGGGCACCTGTAGCGAAGGTACCAGTAACCAACACACATATTTGGAGGTTTTCACAGTTCGAGCAGTGCTACCCTGCGTGGACATTTACCCCCCCTGCACCACAATCCAAGCCAACTCCTTTGTTGATTGTAACAATTATTTCTGGTACCCATCCATCCAAGGAATGAATTTGTATCAACTTTTTTAAACAAGTTACTTTGTAAAAGATCACACCAATATTTGTGGCATATGGATAGTCAAACCAAGATTTCTCAGGTCTATACTAAAGATCCTTCACCTATACCAGAGGACTCAGTCTGTATTTTCCTGTTCGGACAGGCAAAGACTGCAGAGGTTCTCAAATGATATATTGCAGACTCTATGGTCCCCAGAGTGTTAAGAATCAAAAAGTTCACCATAACAATCTATTCAGAATGGAATTCATGGTTGCACAAGAGGAGAAGCTTCCAATTACACAAATCATTGGATTGAGAAGGATCTTGTGAATAAGACTGAACAAGGCATAAATGGCAATATAGGGGAAAAAAAAAAAAATCTAAGATCCGCAGCCTAGTAAAATAGGGCAGTTTATGTAAAAATAAAAAACAAAGTACCATCTTGAGAGAGAACCCCCCTTCCCATACACACAAGGAAAACCGGAAGAGGAAGTCAAAGCACATCAAAGATTGCAATATTTGAGACAAACAAGGGCCAACTGTAATGCAGGTTAAACCGAATATGGACAATGTTCATAACAGGGTGAATCTGTCTCATATCCCCTTTCGGATCCTGAACTCTAAGGGCCCTTTCACACTAGCGGACGAACGGTCCGCTCATTACAAGTCCGTTTACGGACTTGTAATGGGTCCCTATGGGAGCGGATCCGTTAGCAGATGATGCATCCGCTAACGTCCGCTCGATCCGCATCAGTTTTTGCGGACGGAAGAATGTCCTATTTTTCTTCCGTCCGGGCAAACGGACAGACGGTCCGTTTCCATCCGACTCCCCATAGGGGAGAGCGGGGGAGAGACGGGGCGGTCCCTGCACAGTGTGCGGGGACCGCCCCGTCCGCCACGACAGCTCAGCGGAGACCCCCGCTGAGCTGACGGACACACGGAGCGGACCAAAAAACGGACCGCTCCGTGTGTAAGGACCCTAAAGGTCTCGCATTCACTTTAAACATCTTTAATACTCCATTGTCAGTCATTTTGTTAAAAATGGTTTTGAAGAAAATAATAATATTATTAATAATAGTCTTGTGCATCTGACCCCTTCTCTATGGTCTCATCTGAAGGCAGCCCGAGCGACATACAGTACACATCAGACAAGTTAAATTTTCAGGATTTAATGACGTCAGCTTTGGAGAACCTTCACTCTGAGTCCATGGGTTAAATGAAAATTATGTTGTAGGACTTTTTTGCACAATTTTGTATCCATATACAATATGGCGTTTTGCACATTGTCGCATTTTTGCACTTTACTTGCCATTTAGTAGGTTAATGTCAGTCATTTAATTTTCATCTTTCACAATTCATACAGTATTGATTTTTACATTTTGTTGCACTTTAGCTATTGGGGTTTTATTTGCACACAGTTCAATTTGTAGTATTTAATAAAAGGTATACATTTATCAGATTCACAGTATTCTACAACATGTGTAATCTTGACTCTCATCCAACCCTTATTGACCTACATCAATATCGATAAAGCCGCAGTTCGGGGGTAGGAGGGAGGAGGGTAGGGCTAGGAAGGGGGGGGGGGAGATAAAGTACAATTAAATAGTAATCTACAAATAAAACACAATCACAAATATTATGGTGGCGTTATAGGCGATATGGACGTTTTTAGACGGTATAGGAGTACCAATAGAAAAGCACGATTATAGTCAGATTCATTTTACAATGAATATACACTTTAAAGTGCTTGATGAAATGCTCTTAAGCAGAAGGAAACTTTGTAAGCTTTTCTTCCCTTGTTGTCCTAGTAGATTTATGCATAATTTGTTTATGACAAGTCTTGATGAAAAATGTAACAAAAAAGAGTACTTATGACATGGAATATTAGGGGTCTAGGGGATAGAGATAAAAGAAATGCAAGGTTTAGATATTTTGATAGGTTGCAGCCCCAGATAATATGCCTACAGGAAACGCATCTGCGACCTGACTCTATCCACCTGTTGAGCTCACGCAAATATTCGAGGCAGTACCATTCCACATACTCCTATTCTAGGGGCGTTAGTGTAATGGTGTCCGAGAACGCCTCGTTTGAATGTATTCAACATCAGGTGGACGAAGAAGGCAGATATGTTTTCCTGTTATGCAAACTCAATAAGTTAACATGTATTATTGCTGCAAATTATATTCCTCCCCCGTTCTCTGGGGCATCCCTGAGAAGGCCGGCACAATTCATGGCTCTACCCAGATACCCTGGTGCTTGCACTGGGGGACTTTAATAACACTTTGGATTGGGGATTAGATAGAATGTCTTTGATATCTAAGGCGACAGGTCAAATAGCTGGCAAACCCACGTTTGCTTTGTTGCTTTCAGAACTGGGGCTCCGTGATGTGTGGAGGGAAAGACATGGCGACGAGAGGGGTTACTCGTGTCACTCTGCTTCGCATGGCGGACTCTATCGTATAGACCTGGGAAACAAAGCATTGATGCAAAGAGTAAGGGACTCGGCCTATGAGCCAAGGTTATTATCAGATCACTCTCCATTCTGGGTTAGACTGGAGGAGTCGCATCGGGCCCCCCATTGTGGAAAGTGAACCCATTTTGGCTGACCCTATTCCCATCTCCAGATGGGATGGTAGGTCTGCTACAGGAGTATTGGCAACTTAATAGGGGTACCGCTGGTACAGGGGTGGTATGGGATACATTAAAAGCATTCCTGAGGGGGTGCCTGATTAGGGAAATCTTGGGCATTAAGACTCGCTCGGGGAATGGGAGCATAAATTCCGGGATGAAATGAAAACCCAGAGAACAAGCTTTAGTGGCAGATCCTTCTCAGAATAACCAGAATTATTGGATTGAGACACAATCATTGTACAATTCAGTACTGTTGACCGCAGCGGAGAAGGAGATATTTTCACCAACAGAGTCATTTTGAGGAAGGGGAAAATTACGGGACACATCTTAGCACTGGGAGCAACGGGATTCCTCAAATATCTTGGCTATAAGAGCGGAGTCTGGGGAGACGCATACTATTAGTTCTGACAAATGATTTCTATGAGTTTTATATTCCTCTAAGACCAATAATGTGGATGCGGAGATGGCCTCATTTCTCCAAGGCTGCCCCATTCCCCAATTGTCTGAGCATAGGGAGATGTTAAATCTCCCTATTACATTGGTAGAACTGAAGGAAGCTCTGGAAGGGGCCACGCAACACAAATCCCCAGGTCCAGATGGACTACCAGTGGAGGTATATTCTCAATATGGAGAAGTCATATTGCAGCCCTTGCTGGAAGCATTTTCCGAGGCAGTGGATACAGGAACTTTACCTGATAGTATGCAGGAGGCCATAATTATACTAGTCCCTAAACCGGGCAAAGATAAGCTGTCTCGAGATTCACACCGTCCAATTTCTTTACTAAATACGGATGTTAAGCTTCTGGCAAAGATTTTGGCCAAAAGGTTATCGCAGGTTATAGGTAGGCTGGTACATCGAGACCAGTCTGGCTTTATACCTAACCAATCTACGGCCGACAATATTAGATTATATATGAATTTGCAAGTATCGGTGGATAATCCGGGGGGTAGAGCTATTCTGTCACTGGATGCGACTAAAGCATTCGATAGTGTGGAGTGGCCCTACCTCCTGGAAATATTAACTAGGTTTGGATTGGGAAATAGGTTTTATAGCACTGGTAAGGGTGCTTTACGCCAAACCTAGAGCCAGACTCAGGCAATAATAACCTCTCGCTCCCATTTGAGCTATATAGGAGGTACCCGTCAGGGATGCCCGTTATCTCCACTGCTGTTCGCTCTGGCAGTCGAGCCTTTGGCGATACGGCTTAGAACTACGTCAGAGGTGGTCGGGTTTTGCAGGGGGAAGAAAAAAAAATCTCCCTATATGCAGACGACATTCTTATATATTTAGGTGATAGGACAGCGTCGCTGCAAACAGCGATGGGGATAATAGGAGAATTTGAAAGCTTCTCTGGGTTTAGTATAAATTGGTCTAAATCAATATTGATGCCTATAGATCCGGTGAGGGAACAGTTACCTGTAGGAGCAGAGCACCATATCAAGTAGTTTTAGCTATCTGGGTGTGGTGGTTTCCCTGGACACGGCTGAATACCTTCAGCTGAACCTGGGCCCACTACTGGCAAAACAAATAGAGAAATGGAACAGCTGGTGTAAACTCCCCTTATCGGTGGTAGGTAAGGCTAACCTAATAAAAATGTTATGGGTCCCACCACTCATATCTTCCATAACTCACCAATATGGATATCGAACAAATGGTTCAAAAGAATTGACACCCAGATGCGGGAGCTGATAGGGAAGAAAAAAGGTAGCCATGATTGGTTTAACCACTCTACAATATGGTAAGGATAGGGGGGGACTGGCGGTACCTCACCCCAAAATGTATTTTCTGGCCTCTTAGATACAACAGCTGGCGGGATGGGGACGGGAAGAAAGAGGATCCGAATAGAAATTTGGCAAATAGTACTGTTCCCTCATTAAAGGCAGCCTCCCATCTTGAGATGGATTTGCCTAGTATGCCACACTCAGCACCAACAGGAACCCTCCTCAGAAAGGTATGGGGAGCTACGAATAACTTTGGGGACAGAGGATGCGTTACCATTTACTCCAATATGGAACAATCCTAGATATGCAGAGCTACAGAACTTAGCAGGTTTTACCCCCTGGAAAAAGAGGGGAATTTGGTTCTTTCACAGCTGTATGAGGGCGAGGTACTGAAAACTTATGAACAGCTGTGTAGGGAATACCAATTAGCCCCGCGAGGCTTCTATCAGTATCTCCAGCTCTGGCATGCTCTACAGCGACAACAAACACGATCGCTGGTGGTAACATCACCTTTGATGACGGCGGTCCTGCAAGCAGAGGCTCGGAGAGGACTGATAACCAAAATATGAGGGACTGCTTAGAACAATTCAGAACCATGCCTCTTTTAGAAGCCGTAGGAAATGGGTGGAAGATATTGGGGAGATAGACAAGGACCAGTGGGAAAGGGCGCTTGAATCTGTCCAGGTGGTATCCGTTTCTGCGTCCCACAAACTGTCACAACTCTTTATCCTACACAGGGCCTATAGAACAACGCCACAACTATATAGATGGGGAAGAAGGGATACTCATATGTGCCCAAAGTGCAAAGTTCAGCAAGGATCCATACATTTAATTTGGAGATGTCCAAAGCGTCACAGGTATTGGGAGGAAGTATCCCAGTGTATTACCAGAGTAGCACAGGTACCAGTCCCATTGGATCCTCAGGTATACTTGTTAGGGGCACCGGGGGGGTCAGCACAGGGAAGCAATGGATTGCATATGTCAACTCCTTGTTGGGTAGAGAACATCTGGCCTATAAACGAAGGAAAGCGGAGGGTAAATTTGAGGAGATGTGGCACTCCTGGCTGGGAGATGCGAGTGTGGCGCCACCAAAACTGGTGATGGATAGATTTTTTATGTAGAGTGCAGAGGACGGGGAGGTTGGGATACAACAAATAAAGAGAGGTACATTAGAACACTATGTGAATGTAAAAATGTTGTATAATGTACTTTAATTGGATAGCAATGGATGCCGAATAGGCATATATATGATTAGTGAAACTAGAAAAAGGAAAAATAAAAGTGGATTGGTAAAAAAATAAAATAAAAAAAAGCACACCGTGCAGTTTGGTCAGTTTAGTTGTCACATATATATCTTTGGTGCCATTATAACCTTTATCACTGAAAGTATGACATGAATCACACTGCCATTTGGATCACAAGGGATGTGAAAGCATATTCCCACATGAATTAGCTCGATGCCGCTCAAAATTTCATCTCCAATGCTGTAGTTCCTATAGCATGGTTGTTGATTTTCTGTTAAAAAGCCCCATTTTCTTTTGACGATAAGCTTTACCACCAGTGTAAAGGTGCCTCTATAGGGGTCAAGTTTGCTCCCTCAGCCATTTTATATATGGGTGGTGGGAGGAATTTTCTTCTTCCCAATCCTTTTGGAGACATCAAATGGTACGTTGATTCATAGATTACCTGCTATTTATATAGGACATCTTTTGCTTTAACCAGCATCTTAAATCATTTGTCAACTATATGGGTGAGCGAACACTTTCCTGGAGCCTCATATCAATCAGAATAAGGATGTATGCATCATGGTAATACAGACAGGACACCCACCGCAAGCTATTAGAGAGAAGTTTGGTGGATTTTTAACTTAACGAGAATGCCGACAGGAAATTTAGATATGTTGATGTATTTGTAAAACTACAGCCAATAGGTTGAATGTGCAATTTCCGAATTATATACCCCAATTTCCCTCAATATCCCCTCACTATGAATCATTTCTTTTTCTGAAATCTCAGTTTTTGACCTACAAAAAAGTGTAATGGTTTTTAAATCACAGAATTCATGTAATGATAATCTATGATGCTTATAATCATTGTTTTTTCCATGGTTATTGTGTCAAATAAACGCATTTTAAGTCTATGCAAAAAAAAAAAGTTCATTCAGAGAGTCTCCATATGCAATGGTGATTCAATCTCATCTATAGCTAATCGCATTGACTGGAAGTGGTTCTAGTCTTTGTATACATGTTGGTGCTGGTTAATGTGGGCAGCTATGCTGTTAACAAGCTCTTTAAAGAAAGATGTTAGCAGTTACTTCGTCTTTGGCAATTACCAAACAATTGACAGATGTCGAGTTGTGATGAGTGGGAGGTCGTCTGAAACCTCGTACCTGTAGTGAAGGTATCAGTAACCAACATTCATATTTGGAGGTTTTCAGTTAGAGCGGCGCTACCCTGCATTGACGTTTGTCAGAGTGCCTGTCTGTGCAGCAGGCGTCATGTTTGTCACCACTACCCACTCCCTACCCGTCACTGGTTGCTACGCCAAGTTATACGTTCCACATCAGGTTCACTCTCTCCTTGTTAATGACAGCAGGCTGTGGGCATATTCTACAGACAATAGCAGTCTGTTTATTGCTCACTGCCCAAATAAAAGGGGAATGGACTTGATAGCAAAGAATTCTCATCAGGCTTAACTTGCCCAGTTTCAAAAATCCTCACTGTTCTGTCTTCTGCAACAGCAGGGATAGCAGTCTGCTGCAAATATAGAGTGTCCAGTCAGTGCGTCATGCACATTACAACAGGTACATGAAGCCGTCGCCTGTGCTGACATTTGTCATGCAAAGCCACAATAGAAAGCACCAGACACTTATGAATTTCTTTGATAGCATTTAAACTCTATTAGGGTTAAACAAGTATGCCAAATGTCCATGGCACAAAATACAGTTCATAATTTTTCTACTTGCACACTGGCTGAAGAATTTGTAAACATGGACTTTTACAAAAAAAATTATCCCAACCATAATATACACTCAACTCACTTGTATGGGTCTGCTAAAGCCAAACAGACGTGAAGACACCCAAGCCTCTCTTTTAATCTCGGTCCAATTTTTTTATCTGGATTTTCACAGTATGTGCAGCGTTCCTCCACAGACTGTAAATACAAAATAATATTTTTTGGCAAATTAAGAGCTCTTAAAACAGTCTAAGCAGCGAGGTTGACCGCAAGAGCAAATATAAACAGTGTCCTTGCTTACCATGACTGTGCTGTGGTTTATGTTCCAAGTATAGGTTGTCATGGTTTTCTTATGAAGGTCAATTATGGAGTCTTCAAAAATGTACACAGCATGGGCCACATTGGCTGGGAGGAAGCGCTCGGCCCAACGTGGTAGGCGGTTGGTCTTAGTTAATAACCTTCTGGTTAAAAGCTTCTGGTCACTGGTTACCTCACGGTACAGAATGTCTTCAGTCAGGACATGTTTGCTTTAGCCCAGGAGAAAAAAAAAAAAAAAAAGTAAACAATCTGTAGACACAGAAAATTATATAAATCATCATTGCTTTTGGAGAAATATATATATATATATATATATATATATATATATATACAGTGCAGAAAATAAGTATTTGAACACCCTGCTATTTTGCAAGTTCTCCCACTTGGAAATCATGGAGGGATCTGAAATTGTCATCGTAGGTGCATGTCCACTGTGAGAGACATAATCAAAAAAAAAAAATTCCAGAAATCACAATGTATGATTTTGTTAACTATTTATTTGTATGATACAGCTGCAAATAAGTATTTGAACACCTGAGAAAATCAATGTTAATATTTGGTACAGTAGCCTTTGTTTGCAATTACAGAGGTCAAACGTTTCTTGTAGTTTTTCACCAGGTTTGCACACACTGGAGGAGGGATTTTGGCCCACTCCTCCACACAGATCTTCTCTAGATCAGTCAGGTTTCTGGGCTGTCGCTGAGAAACACGGAGTTTGAGCTCCTCCAAAGATTCTCTATTGGTTTTAGGTCTGGAGACTGGATAGGCCACGTCAGAACCTTGATATGCTTCTTACAGAGCCACTCCTTGGTTATCCTGGCTGTGTGCTTCGGGTCATTGTCATGTTGGAAGACCCAGCCTCGACCCATCTTCAAAGCTCTAGCTGAGGGAAGGAGGTGTGTTGCCCAAAATCTCGCAATACATGGCCCCAGTCATCCTCTCCTTAATACAGTGCAGTCGCCCTGTCCCATGTGCAGAAAAACAAAGCATGATGCTACCACCCCCATGCTTCACAGTAGGGATGGTGTTCTTGGGATGGTACTCATCATTCTTCTTCCTCCAAACACGGTTAGTGGAATTATGACCAAAAAGTTCTATTTTGGTCTCATCTGACCACATGACTTTCTCCCGTGACTCCTCTGGATCATCCAAATGGTCATTGGCAAACTTAAGACGGGCCTTGACATGTGCTGGTTTAAGCAGGGGAACCTTTCGTGCCATGCATGATTTCAAACCATGACGTCTTAGTGTATTACCAACAGTAACCTTGGAAACGGTGGTCGGTGGTCCCAGCTCTTTTCAGGTCATTGACCAGCTCCTCCCCGTGTAGTCCTGGGCTGATTTCTCACCTTTCTTAGGATCATTGAGACCCCACGAGGTGAGATTTTGCATGGAGCCCCAGTCCGAGGGAGATTGACAGTCATGTTTAGCTTCTTCTTCCATTTTCTAATGATTGCTCCAACAGTGGACCTTTTTTCACCAAGCTACTTGGCAATTTCCCCGTAGCCCTTTCCAGCCTTGTGGAGGTGTACAATTTTGTCTCTAGTGTCTTTGGACAGCTCTTTGGTCTTGGCCATGTTAGTAGTTGGATTCTTACTGATTGTATGGGGTGGACAGGTGTCTTTATGCAGCTAATGACCTCAAACAGGTGCATCTAATTTAGGATAATAAATGGAGTGGAGGTGGACATTTTAAAGGCAGACTAACAGGTCTTTGAGGGTCAGAATTCTAGCCGATGATAGACAGGTGTTCAAATACTTATTTGCAGCTGTATCATACAAATAGTTAAAAAATCATAAATTGTAATTTCTGGAATGGAATATTTTTTTTTGGATTATGTCTCTCACAGTGGACATGCACCTACGATGACAATTTCAGACCCCTCCATGATTTCCAAGTGGGAGAACTTGCAAAATAGCAGGGTGTTCAAATACTTATTTTCCGCACTATATATATATATATATATATATATATATATCTCCAAAAGCAATGATAATCTCCCCTTTGTGCTATACATACACAATAGACTTTCCAAAAGAGGAGTTGCAGCATGGGAGCAGAATTTATTGCATAATAGAATAGAATTTCAAGCTTCCTGTCATTTTAATTAGAATAGATAATTTGGGTCAAGCTGGCACAATTACTAAACGATGTACTATAGAGATGCACAATTTTTTGCTTAGAAGATAGATCACGATGCTTGTGGCGTAACATCTTTCACATATATTAAAAAATATATATAAAAAAAAACAAAAAAAAAAAAAAAAGGCCAACTTCATTGTTTCATTCATTGAAGTGTATTCCCCCCCCCCCCCCCCCCAAAAAAAATAGCATTTAAAAGACCGCTAGGCAAATAGTGAAAATATATTGCAGCAATTGCAATTTTATTCCTTAGGGTCTCTGCTAAAAAAAATATATAATGTTTAGGAGTTCCAAGTAATTTTCTAGCAAAAAAATGATATTCCTGTGGACAGATTCTCTGAGCTGTGGATCTCTGCAGCTCCGCCAGTTACCGTGGGCCTCTTGGCTGCTTCTCCGATTAACGATCTCCTTACCCCGCCTGTCTGTCTAGGTGGACGGCCATGTCTTGGTAGGTTTTCAGTTTTGCCATACTTGTTCCATTTTCATATAATGGATTGAAACAGTGCGAACTACAAGATATTTAAGGCTTGGTATATTTTTTTTTAGAACCTTACACTCCATTCACATCTAGGCGTTTTGTCGCCTTACACCCGACGCTGAAGCAGCCCTAGATACGCTGGAGGGTCGAATTAACATTGTCGGCTATGGAGATGGTTCACCTCTCCACGCCTAACGCCCAAACGCCCATACGCCTGAAGCTCAAACAAGTCCCGGACCCTTTTTTTCAGGCGTATCGGGCGTACGGGCATAGCCGGCAATGTTAATTCACCTCTTCTGCAAAAAATCAATAGGCGTTTTGTCGCCGCAAATCGCGAGGACAAAACGCCTATTGATTTGTCGCCGCTACTACAGCGTACGCCTAGATGTGAATGGAGTCTAAGCCCCGCTTTAAACTTCTCCACAACTTTATCCTGACCTTTCTGGTGTGTTCCTTGGTCTTCATAATGCTGTTCACCAAGGTTCTCTGACAAACCTGAGGGCTTTACAGAACAGCTGTATTTATATGGAGATTAAAATTTACATACATGGACACCATTTACTAATTAGGTGACTTCTGACACACACACACACCATAAGCCTGCTACGGCAGCTGCTGTAGAATGCCAGGGTTGGGACACTGCTCTCCCTGTACATACTACCCACTGCCATACACTCTGCAGATGCAAGTCATCTCAGACTATTAAACCACACCCCCTGTAAGCTATGTGCAATATGTAGCGCAACATTGTAACTTTCCTCAATGTCTAGAGCCCACGTTTGATCTTGAACATAAGCAAACCAATTTTATGATATACCCCCAATGCAATCATATCACATACCTCTAGCCACCTCTGAACGCAGCAGCTCAAGAGTGTGTAATATCCCTTACTTTTTTTTTTTTTTACCTGTTTGAGACCAAGCGTCCCTGTCTGCTGTATTGGTTTCAGAACAGACAGGGATAGTAGGAAGCAATTTATTATTTGCAGGGGGAACGACAGAACAGCACTTCACAGCTATACTGTAACTTAACCTGCATAACCACTCACATTTCTGTTGATGTGACAACACTGAAGAAATGACACTTTGCTACAAAGTAAAGTAGCGGATGGCCCAGTATGTATATATGTGTGTGTATGACTGTGTCCCTTGCGTGTCATGATCCTATGGGGTATAAATGTCCGCACCAGCCAAGAAGACACTGGCTGGAAAAAGCGCCCAGAGGTGATTCAGTTCGCATGCGTTGCGCTATACAAGTCATTCATTCATTACAGTGTAAATTTGCTGTCCCCTCAAAATAACTCAACACAGCCATTAATGTCCAAGCGAAAATGTCCAAATTTGGCCCTAATTAGCAGATTTCCCTCTCCGATGTCACGTGACTCATTAGTGTTACAAGCTCTCAGGTGTGAATGGGGAGCAGGTGTGTTACATTTGGTGTTATCGCTCTCACTCTCATATTGGTCACTGGAAGTTCAACATGGCACCTCATGGCAAAAAACTGAGGATCTGAAAAATAATTGTTGCTCTACATAAAGATGGCCTAATTGGTTCCACTAGATTTTAGTTAGGGGTATCAGAGTAAAGGGGCTGAATAAAAATGCACGCCACCCTTTCCACATATTTATAAACAATTTTAAAAACCATTTTATCATTTTCCTTCCACTTCATAATTATGTGCAGTTTGTGTTGGTCTATCACATAAAATACATTTACATTTTTGGTTGTAACATGACTACGTGGAAAATTTTAAGGGTTATGAATACTTTTCCAAAGCAAATGTATATTATATACTAGGGTTGCACCGATACCAGTATCGGTGCAGATATGGAGCATTGGCACAAGTACTTGTACTCATGCAAATGCTCCTATGTTTGACCCGATATCTGGCAGGTGGCCAGTACACCGGCATCCTAATGGCCCATACACGCGATCCGAATATCGGACGAAAACGATCGTCCGATGATGGATCGTACGATTTTCGGATCGTGTGTACACTACTTTCGAGAGCCGATCACGACCGTTCATCCGATATTTTTCGATCGGACAACCGCAAAAATTATCCTTGTACGATGTCAGATCGTACGATTTTCGTTTAGTCAGTACAGCCGTCGTCCGACAATACAAATACATTACAACACGTGACATCACTTCCAATCTTTTTTTCTGTCGTACGAGAATTTTCGTGAGTTTAATAACCTATTTTATTTTACTTGCGATTATTAAGCAAAAAAAGTCGTACGATCCATCGGCTGATATTCGGATCGTGTGTATGGGCCATTAGTGTAGAAGGGGGGCTGAGCAGCCTCAGATGATTGGTGCGGCGGTGGGGGCAGTTAAAAGCACCATTCTCCCTGTACAGCTTTTCTGACAGCTGCTTCGCAGTACTAAAAAAAGTAAAGTATCAGTACTTGTACTCGGTCTTAAAAAGTGGCATTGGTGCTAATATATTAAATATAATATAAATATTTATTGATTTTCATAGGGCCAACAGTTTATGCAGCGCTTTACAACAATGGAGGGGGGGACAGCACAATTACAGTACAATACATAAGGTGCAGGAGGGCCCTGCTCAGAGCTTACATTCTAAAGGAAGGGGGTACAAAGGGTAATAGCTGCAGAGAATGATTTGATGGGGGTGGCTCAGGACAGTTAGGTGGGTGTGGCATATACAAAATTTTGACCATCCCTACATTAAAAAAAATAAAAAATAAAGATTTTTTGTACTCTCCGTAAAATCCTTTTCTCCGTCGTCCATGGACAGACATAGCCTTCTCAAGTCTTGACAAGTGGGTTAT
The DNA here is from genome assembly GCA_029574335.1 of Rana kukunoris. Lineage (NCBI taxonomy): Eukaryota > Metazoa > Chordata > Amphibia > Anura > Ranidae > Rana > Rana kukunoris. The sequence continues at coordinate 257,274,634 of CM056051.1, read as the reverse complement.
GTTTCTGTTCATAGGAGACCGAATAGGAACATAACCCAGTTAAGACTTGAGAAGGCTATGTCCGTCCATGGACGATAAGAAAAAGGCGACTAGTCTGTACATGGTATGCACTTACTGTCTTGTTATACACGAAAAAAAGGGGAATATGAAATATTGGGTGTGGAAGACCAGAGCTTCCCTTTTCACATCCAGAAAATAGTTTATATAAAATGGAAAGACTTCCCCATGACTGAGCTTACCTGTATGGGTTTGGATAGCGCTGCCAAAAAGCAGTGAATACTTGGTCCCAGGAGCTCTTCAGCTCATTCAAGCCTAGAAAATACTTCACCATTGTTCCCAAAAGAATCACTGCATCAACTAGATGGACTCAGGAAACCATCGGAGGACGGCAGTGATGGGGTGTAGAGGTCACCTGGAGTAACCGCCTGGATCCAGCGTGAAGCCGGGCTGCGTCTGCCCTAGTGGAGGGACTGTAGAGAAAATATGAACACGTCCATGATGTGAAACTAGAAAATCCTGTATACTTTATAATCAGACATTTCCCTCTCTGCAGCTAAAAGACATAACAGCGTGATGCATACAACACCTCAGTAATCTGACATTCATGATAACTGCACTTTCCACTAAACTAGTGTACATTGTAATTATGAACAGCAATACGTTATTTCTTTTTGAACACAGCAGCATTTTAGCAGAGAACAGATTGGAATACTTCCCTAGCAGGGATCGTCAAACTACTGCCCTCCAGCTGTTGCGGAGCTACACATCCTATGAGGCATTGTAAAAACGGACATTCACAGACATGATGGGTATTGTAGGTCTTAACAACTGGAGGGCCATAGGGGGAGAGTTACTAGAAGTGGTGCAGCTCTGCGTGGTAGCCAATCAGCTTGTGCCATTAAAATATGCCAATAAAACCTGGAAGCTGATTAGTTCTTTTGCAAAGCTGCACCAGATTTTGCACCTTCAGCAAATAACCCCTCCTAGTTTGGTGAACCCCCCTCCCCCACCTTACAGGGCTGTAATCACTTGTCCAAATCAGAAATCATACCCAACATTTGCAACACTTCCATAATAAAGCACTTGTGTTCACTAGGTACAAAGGAAGACAGGACAGGGGGCACATATCTGCTCAGATTAGTGCGATTGATGATCATAGAAATCCCTCAATCTATGGATTAGGACATAGATAATAGGGGCCAGGGATAGGTCCAGGTAGAGACCAATCATCACAGCACTGGGTTCTGTCAGCACACTACAGAATAAGATGGAAGATACCAGAACTCCATACATACAGTGCAATATAATGCCAGGAGACACAACTACATGGTAACCGCACCAAGCAATGCCCACCATGCTCAGCTGGGCCACCTCACCATTATATAAAGGCAGTACAGCGGGTTCTCTTTAATCCCTGTCATTGCCCTTGAAGTGCGCCAGCTGCTAATAGACGGAGTACTCATGAATGACTGAACACGTGTTTCCCTATGTGCTACAAAGCGAAGTGTCCCTGAGAAAATAACACGATACATCTAGACTCTCCCCACCTCCCTCCTTACCCGCTCCACGCAGGAACTCAGCTCCTTCCAGCCGCCATGAGGATGGTACAGGACGCCCCTAACTTCCGGTACAGGACGCTACTTCGCACATCACGTGACCAGCACTGGGCTGCCATTTCCGGAGTCACGTTTAGCAATCCCCCGTCCCTTGATGCGACTCTAGTCAAAGGCGGGGCTAGATTTAAAGGGGGCGGTGTAATGGGTTCTGCTTATATCGGGATAGGCGTGCTCCAGACTGGGGAGGGCGGGCACTAAAGAAACAACTGAGATGATGCGCTGGGTGTGGCCAGGAGCCGCTGGGCGGTGTCAGTGTAGTAGAACGGTGACAGATCAGAGGTGGCCGCGGAGAGTGAGAAGACGACAGAGAACATGACAGAGGCTAACGGGTGAGCAATGTACGGCCTGTGTGCAGGTGACACCTAATACTATGGGGGCCGCCTGTCACCTTCCTCTATGACCGGGCCTGACAGGTGATCTGTGTGTGTGTGACTGTGTGCTTTGTCTGCAGGTGACGTACTGCTCGCTGCTGGCTCATCGTCCTATTACCGTATCCTGGCCAGTGCTAGGAGACGTACAGCACCATGAGCGGCCAGAGGGTGGACTGCAAGGTGGTCATGCTGGGCAAGGAGTCTGTGGGCAAGACCAGCCTGGTGGAGAGATATGTCCATCACCGCTTCCTACAGGGGCCCTACCAGATTGGGAGTGATCAGGCCGAGCTCCTCTCCTCTCCCGTACATCATCCTCCTCTCCGACAGCTCGCCTCTGAAGCATACAGCCTCGGCGCCGAGATCTCCTCTCCTCTCATACAGCCTCTTCTCCTCTCCTCTCGAGGATACAGCGAAGAGGCTCTTCTGAAGAGGAGAAGACAGAGCTCTCCTCTCATACAGCCTCTTCTCTCGAGCCTCTCCTCTCCGATCCTCTCGATACAGCCTCAGAAGAGAAGAGATTCTGCTCTCCTCGGAGCTCTCATACAGCTCCTCTCCTCTCCCGTACATCATCCTCCTCTCCTCTCCTCTCCTCTCCTCTCCTCTCCTCTCATACAGCCTCTTCTCCTCTCCTCTCATACAGCCTCTTCTCCTCTCCTCTCATACAGCCTCTTCTCCTCTCCTCTCATACGGTATGCTCCTCTCCTCTCCCGTACATGAAGACGAGAAGAGAATCCTCCTCTCCTCTCCTCTCCTCGCCATACAGCCTCTTCGAGTCCTGAAGAGGCTCCTCTCGAAGAGCATACAGCCTCTTCTGAAGAGGAGAAGGCCTCGAAGAGATGTTGAAGCTCTCATACAGCAGAGCTCTTCTCCTCTCCTCTCATACAGCCGAGAAGCGGAAAGGTCTGATGAAGAGAGCTCTCCTCAGAGAAAGAGATGTCCTGCCGAGGAGCCTCAGACAGAGATGATGAAGCGGAGAAGAGAAGAGATGTCTCCGCAGAGGAGCCTCAGAGAAGAGATGTATGAAGACGAGAAGCGAAGAGCCTCGTATGAGTCTCCTCTCCTCGATCCTTCTCTCCGAGTGTCCTACAGCCTCTTCTCCTCTCCTAGATCCTCTTCTCAGTGCAGGCCGAAGGGAAGTCGAAGATCGAGGAGAAGAGCTTGCGCGAGCTCGAGAAGATGTGAAGGAGTCCAGGGAAGTACATCCTTTCTCGGGGAGAAGCTCTCCTACAGCCTCTTCTCCTCTCTTACATCCTCTTCTCCTCTCCTCACATCCTTCTCTCCTGAAGAGGAGAAGAGAGTCCGTATCCTCTTCTCCGAAGCGGGACACATCAGATATGCCGGAGCGTCCAGGGACGTCTGTCCGAGGAGACGAGCATCCTCTTCTCCTCTCCTCTGGCAAAGACAGGGAAGTATGAAGAGGAGCCAGAGAAGTATAAAGAAGAGAGGTGTCGAGGATACTCTCAACAGAGAGAAGTGTGGAGCCTACTTATTCTCCCCACAGAAGGCTGAAGAGGAGCCTCTTCTCCTATACGACTCTTCCATACTCGATGTATAAATAACCCAGAAACCTCTCGAGCCATGCTCTCCTACTCTCAGACTCGCCTATATTCTGGAGAAGCCTAGCACGAGAGGTACTCCTCTCTTACAGTCTCCTAGACCCTCCTCTCTTAGGGGGTCGGAAGTATCAAGAAGACTCTGGGAGACCGTACCCTCCTCTCCTGAGATATGGAGAAGTCCTACACCCTCCTCTCTTACATTCTCGTCTACACCCGACGAGAGGTCTGGGAGAAGTACATTCTAAGAGGAAACCCTCCTCTCGTGGAGAATATAAAGAAGGAGGTCTGGAGAGTCCTACACCCTCCTCTCCTGGAGAATATTCTCCTACACCCTCCTCTCTTACACGAGAGGTGTGGAGCCTACAAGTCTAAACCCTCCTCTCAGAGAAGTCTGGACATTCTCCACAACCTCCTCTCTTATATGGTCTCCTACACCCTCCTCTAAAGACCTACATTCTCCTAACCCTCCTCTCTTGGAGATACTCTCCTACACCCTCCTCTCAAGAGAGCAGTGTGGAGAGTATATCTCAAGAGAAGGTGGGAGCACGTCTCCTCCGAGCCTATATTCTGGAGCCGTACCCTCCTCTCCAGAGAGGTATATTCTCCTATACCACCCTCCTCTCTTACAGGTATGGAGAAGTCTCCTACAAAGAAGCGCTCCTCTCTTATGGAGGAGTCTCCTCACCCTCCCTCTCGAAGAGAGGTATGGCGAACGTATTCTCCTACAAGAAGAGAGGACTTACATTCTCCTACACCCAGAAGAGAGAAGTGTGGAGAAGTCTAAAGAAGAGCGGTACTGGAGAAGTATAAAGAAGAGAGGTCTGGACAGTATAACCCTCCTCTTTAGCGAGGTATGGCGATTCTCCACAAGACCCTCCTCTCTTATACTCTCCTAAAGAAGAGGGTCCTCCTCTCACGGAGAGGTATGGAGAAGTATACACCCTCCGGTCTCCAGAAGTATTCTCTACAGAACGAGAAGTATGGAGAACGTATAAGCCAGAGGATGGAGAGTATCGAAGAGCTCTCTTACATTCTCCTAAAGACAGACCCTCCTCGAGGTCTGGCGAAGCATTCTCCTACAAGACAGAGAGGTGTGGACTCCTACATTCTCCGACCCTCCTCTCTTACATTCTTCTACACCCTCCTCTCGGTATGGAGAAGTCCTAAAGAAGACACCCTCCTCTCTTATAGAGTACGTCTCTAGAAGAGAAGTGTGGCCTACACCGAAGAGAGTCCTGGAGACTCCTATTCTCCTCAACCTCGGAGGACTCGAAGTCTAGACACAGAGGTACATTGGCGAAGTCTAAAGCAGAGAGGTCTACACCCTCCTCTCTTAGAGAATTCTCCTGGCGACTCCTCAAAGAAGAGAGGGTGTCCTTATATTCAAGAAGAGAAGTGTGGGGAAGTACACCATCCTAACGCTCTTAGGTATTGGAGCTCCTACACCCTCCTCTCCTACATTCTCCTACGACGAGCCGTGTGGAGAAGTCTAAAGAAGAGAGGTATGGAGCAGTATCCAGCCGAGCGGTATGGAGCAGTACTCAAGACAGAGAGGTCTGGGCCTATACTCTCCTACACCCTCCTCTCCTATATGGAGTCTCCTAACCCGACGCTCGGTCTATATTGGAGAAGTATACTACAAGACTCCTCTCTAGATACATTCTCCTACCCTCCTCTCTTATATTCTCCTACAACACCCTCCTCTCCCAGTGTGGAGATCCTACACCCTCCTCTCCTACATTCTCCTACACCCTCCTCTCTTGATATCTCTCCTACCCCTCCTATATTCTGGAGACATTCTAAGAAGAGCGGTACACCCTCCTCTCCTATATGGAGCTCCTACACCGAAGCTCCTCTCCTATATTCTCCTACACCCTCCTCTTTACAGAAGACAGGTCTGGATTCTCCTACACCCTCCTCTCGAGAGGTCTACATTCTCCTACAGAACCCAGAGGTCCTCTCAAGTTACATTCTCCTACACCCTCCTCTCTTACATTCTCCTACACCCTCCTCTCTTCTTCGAAGTCTACACAGACGAGCTCCTCTCTTACATTCTGGAGCCTCTCACCCTCCTCGAGGAATGGAGCTTATACTCTCCTACACCCTCCTCTCCTATATTCTCTCCTACACCCCCTCTCTTACATTCTCCTACACCCTCCTCTCTTACATTCTCCTCACCCTCCTCTCTTACATTCTCCTACACCCTCCTCTCTTACATTCTCCTAAACCCTCCTCTCTTACAGTCTAAAGCAGCGAGGTCAGGAGACTCTACACCCTCCTCTCTTACATTCTCCTACACCCGCAGAGACTCTTATACTCTCCTACACCCTCGAGGTCTCGAGTATAAGACACCTCCTACACCCTCCTCTGGTACATTCTCGTACTACACCCTCCTCTCTTACATTCTCCTACACCCTCCTCTCGGTACATTCTCCGAAGTAATACACCCTCCTATAGAGAGGTATGGAGACTCTCCTACACCCTCCTCTCCAGAGAGGTAGGATATATTCTCCTACACCCTCCTCTGGACGAAGTTACATTCTCCAGGTGTACACCCTCCTCTCTTACATCTCCTACAGTCATCCAGCTCCTACATGTGTACCTCCTCTCACGAAGTAGGAGAAGTATTCTCCTACACCCTCCTCCTTATATTCTCTGGCGAAGTACACCCCTAAAGACCCTCTACATTCTCCTACACCCTAAAGACCTCTCTTATACTCTCCTACACCCTCCTCTCCTATATTCTCCTACACCCTCCTCTCCTATATTCTCCTACACCCTCTCCTACATTCTCCTACACCCTCCTCTCTTACATTCTCCTACACCCCTCCTCAATTCTTACAATACATCTCCTACACTCTAAACTCTCCTATACATTCTCCTATATACACCCTCTCTCTCTTACCACACTTACTCTCCTACACCCTCTCTCCTATATTCCTACACCCCTCCTCTCCTTTTTTATATTCTCCTACAACCCTCCTCTAATTTTTCCTATATTCTCCTACAAATACCCTCCTATTCTCTTATATTCTCCTACACCCTCCTCTCTTACATTCTCCTCACCCTCCTCTCTACACTTCTCCTACCCTCCTCTCTTACTTCTTCTACACCCTCCTCTCTTTACTCTCTACACTCCTCTCCTATATTCTCCTACTACCTCCTCTCTTACATTCTTCTACACCCTCCTCTATTACATTCTCCTACACCCTCCTCTCTTATTTCTCCTACACCCTCCTCTCCTACATTCTCCTACACCCTCCTCTCTTATACTCTCCTACCCTAAACCTCTCCTATATTCTCCTACACCCTCCTCTCTCCTATTTCTCCTACACCCTCCTCGAGAGGTACTTGGACATTCACCGACAGACTCTCTACCCTATAACCCTCCTAGAACCCTCGAACCTATAATTCTCCTACACCCTCCTCTCTTATAAAGACCTCTCCTACACCCTCGGAGACTCTAAAGACTTATATTCTCCTACACCCTCTCTCTTATACTCTCCTACACCCTCCAGATCTCCTATATTCTCCTACACCCTCCCTCGAGAGGTCTATATTCTCCTACACCCTCCTCTAAAGACTATATTCTCCTACACCCTCCTCTCTTCATTCTCAGTCACACCCCTCTCTTACATTCGCACTCTAACTAAGACACCTCCTCTCTTACATTCTCCTAAAGAAGACACCCCTGGACTCTTACATTCTCCAGAAAGACACCCTCCTCTCTTACATTCTCCTAAACCCTCCTCTCTTACATTCTTCTACACCCTCCTCTCTTATACTCTCCTACGAAGAGACCTCCTCTCCTATACCAACAGACGTCTGGAGACCTACACCCTCCTCTCTTACATTCTTCTACACCCTCCTGGGCCTATTACATTCTCCTACACCCTCCTCTCTTACTCTACACACTCTGGCGACAGTCTACAGACAGACCTCTCTCTTATACTCTCCTACACCCTCCTCTCTTACATTCTCCTACACCCTCCTCTCTTACATTCTCCTACACCCTCCTCTCTTACATTCTCCTACACCCTCCTCTCTTACATTCTCCTACACCCTCCTCTCTTACATTCTTCTCAAACACCCTCCTCTCTTACATTCTCCTACACCCTCCTCTCTCTTATACTCTCCTACACCCTCCTCTCCTATATTCTCCTACACCCTCCTCTCTTACATTCTCCTACACCCTCCTCTCTTACATTCTCCTACACCCTCCTCTCTTATATTCTCCTACACCCTCCTCTCTTATATTCTCCTACACCCTCCTCTCCTACATTCTCCTACACCCTCCTCTCATTCTAAACACACCTTATTCTCCTCTCCTTACACTCTCCTCTCCTATATTCTCCTACACCTCCTCTCCTATATTCTCCTACACCCTCCTCTCCTATATCCCTCTCCTACACCCTCCTCACCTCCTATATTATCTCTACACCCTCCTCTCCTACATTCTACCTACACCCTCTCTCTTATATTCTCCTACACCCTCCTCTCCTACATTCTCCTACACCCTCCTCTCTTATACTCTCCTACACCCTCCTCTCCTATAATTCTCCTACACCCTCCCTCCTATATTTCTCCTACCCTCCTCTCTTATTCTCCTACACCCTCCTTATATTCTCCTACCCTCCTCTCCTACATTCTCCTACACCCTCCTTATCTCTCCTACCCTCCTCTCCTATATTCTCCTACACCCTCCTCTATATTCTCCTACCCTCCTCTCCTATACTCTCCTACACCCTCTCCTACACCCTACACCCTCTCTCTACATTCTCCTACCCTCCTCTCCATTCTCCTACACCCTCCTCTCCTATATTCTCCTACACCCTCCTCTCCTATATTCTCCTACACCCTCCTCTCCTATATTCTCCTACACCCTCCTCTCCTATATTCTCCTACACCCTCCTCTCTAATACTCTCCTACACCCTCCTCTCCTATATTCTCCTACACCCTCCTCTCCTATATTCTCCTACACCCTCCTCTCTTATACTCTCCTACACCCTCCTCTCCTATACTCTCCTACACCCTCCTCTCCTATATTCTCCTACACCCTCCTCTCTTATACTCTCCTACACCCTCCTCTCTTATACTCTCCTACACCCTCCTCTCTTACATTCTCCTACACCCTCCTCTCTTATATTCTCCTACACCCTCCTCTCCTACATTCTCCTACACCCTCCTCTCCTATACTCTCCTACACCCTCCTCTCCTATATTCTCCTACACCCTCCTCTCCTATATTCTCCTACACCCTCCTCTCCTATATTCTCCTACACCCTCCTCTCTAATACTCTCCTACACCCTCCCTCCTATATTCTCCTACCCTCCTCTCTATTCTCCTACACCCTCCTCTCCTATATTCTCCTACCCTCCTCTCCTATACCCTACACCCTCTCTTATACTCTCCTACACCCTCCTCTCCTATATTCTCCTACACCCTCCTCTCCTATATTCTCCTACACCCTCCTCTCTTATACTCTCCTACACCCTCCTCTCTTATACTCTCCTACACCCTCCTCTCTTACATTCTCCTACACCCTCCTCTCTTATATTCTCCTACACCCTCCTCTCCTACATTCTCCTACACCCTCCTCTCCTATACTCTCCTACACCCTCCTCGCCTATATTCTCCTACACCCTCCTCTCTTATACTCTCCTACACCCTCCTCTCTTATATATCATAATTTGGAACCCCCCTCTGAGATTCTGACCCCTCCATGGTAATGAGTGCACCAAAAAGTGTAACAAGTAAATAAAACCCAGACACAAGTTTTTGCCAAGTCCTTTATTTAAAAAAAAACAGAAACGCGTAGATCCATCAATAATCACGGATCCCACCGACCCCGCCGCCTTGAAAGAAGAAGACACAAAAAAAAAAGCGATCGAAGGCGGGGGCGGTGGCAGGCGTTGTGATTGATGATGGATCTATACTGGGGGACATTATTTTTTTTTTTTTATTAAGAACTTGTGAAAAACTTGTGTTGTGTTTTTTATTATTTTTTTGGTGAATAATTAGGGCTATTCATTCACATGGGGGGAGGGGAGGTACTTGTCGCCATCAACAAGGTGCTTTGGATAGTGGGCATTTGCTTCGCCATCCCCCCTCCCTTTCCTGACCTGCCAAGCTCCACGCTCGGATTGGGGTCTGGCATGGCATTTTTTTTATTTTGACATGGGGTTCCCCATAAAAATCCATGCTAGACCCAAGGGGTTGTTAAGGACGCCGGTAGCCCCGTTCCTTAACACTGAAGCTACTAAACGCAGCTTACACACTAGGCTGAACACTGCGAAACGCCGGCAAAATAGGCTGAAATATTCGCTTTTGTTTGTCCAGCTTTTCTAAAGCCATTTTGCCGTCGGGAACAAATCGTTTGCTTATTACATAGCATTTTAACCTTGGACTATTTTTGCTTTGTTTTAGACTATTGGTGCAGCCTTTGTGGCCAAATCTATGAATGTGGGAGGACGTAATGTGACACTTGGAATATGGGTACGTAGTAATGATGTTTATTAAGTTTGGAACAATGTTACACTTTTACACAATTGCTTTAACCATAAGAATTTTATACTTCTCTCCCATGCAAGCTCCTTCCCCACTGGGCTGCCTACCTGGTCTGTTGGATAAGCAGCCAATAGTCAAATGAAGGCGCTCAAATGGCAGGCTGACAACACTGCTGCTGATTGAGAGTCTAAAGCAGGGATATGAAATCTGTGGACCTCCAGCTGTTGCAAAACTACAAGTCCCATCATGCCTCTGCCTCTGGGTGTCATGCTTGTGGCTGTCAGTCTTGCTATGCCTCATGGGACTTATAGTTCTGCAACAGCTGGAGGTCTGCTAATTGCATATCCCTGGTCTAAAGCCCCTTACACACGATCCGACAAATCCGTGGAATTTTGTGCGAAGGGCGTTGGCCGTGAACTTGTTCTGCATATAGACGGCAGAACTTTTTCAGCCAACATACACACAACTACGTGGCTTTTCAGCTCTTTAGCGCCATTCTTTGGACAACTTCTGCTAATGTTGTCTTATGGTCAGCATTGGTTCGGAGCATGCGTGTTTGTACTTTTGATTCTTTTCCGAAGGACTTGTGTACACACGATCGGATAATCCATCAAGACACATTTGTTGTCGGAAAAATTTGAAAGCGTGCTATAAAACATTTGTTGTCGGAAATCCTGACAACAATTGTCCGATGGAGCGGACAAACGGTTGGATTTTCCGACAAAACACTGCCATCACACATTTGTTGTCGGAAAATCTGATCGTGTGTACGAGGCTTAAATGGGTTGTAAAGGTAAAAAAAAATTCCCTAAATAGCTTCCTTTACCTTAGTGCAGTCCTCCTTCACTTACCTCATCCTTCCATTTTGCTTTTAAATGTCCTTATTTCTTCTGAGAAATCCTCACTTCCTGTTCTTCTGTCTGTAACTACACGCAGTAATGCAAGGCTTTCTCCCTGGTGTGGAGAAAGCCTCTTGAGTGGGGAGGGGGCGAGTAGGAGAGTCAGGACGCCCACTAACACACAGCTCCTTTCTCTATCTGCAAAGTAGAGAGTGTCCTGACTTGCCTGCTCGTCCCCTCCCCCCTCAAGAGGCTTTCTCCACACCAGGGAGAAAGCCTTGCATTACTGTGTGGAGTTACAGACAGAAGAACAGGAAGTGAGGATTTCTCAGAAGAAATAAGGACATTTAAAAGCAAAATCGAAGGATGAGGTACCGTATTTATTAGGGTATTGCGCGCTTCGGCGTATAGCGCACACCCCCTAAAGTAGACCTGAAATTCCTGTAAAAAAAAAACCATTTTATTACTTACAGTTTGGTGTCTTGCCCGGTGTCCATCAGCGGCCTTGTCCGGTCTGTCGTCCGTCTGCGGCCTCGGTGGTGTCTTCCCGGCTTCTCCTGCGCTGTCTCCGAGTGGAATCCCCGCTCCCCGCGCTCAGTTTAAAGCCTCCGCCGACATATACCGAGCGCAGTACACTCGGGCACACTCGGCCAGGCTCGGCTTCTCACGCATAAACGTCACAGAGCGTGACTACGAGCGAAGCCGAGCCTGGCCGATTGTACCCGAGTGTACTGCGCTCGGTATATGTCGGCGGAGGCTTCAAACTGAGCGCGGGAAGCGGGTATCGGCGTATATTGCGCACCCAAGATTTTCCCCTTATTTTGAGGGGAAAAAAGTGCGTGGTATACGCCGATAAATATGGTAAGTGAAGGAGGACTGCACTAAGGTAAAGGAAGCCATTTAGTAAAAAAATGTTTACCTTTACAACCCCTTTTAAGTGTTGTCAGTCTGCAACAGGAAGTGAGGAGTGTTGTCAGTCTGCAACAGGAAGTGCCGTTACTGGCAGTATATCCAGGTAAGAAACTTGAAACAGCATCACAAAAATAACAACTAGCTTGAAGTGAATCTGTGTTCAGATCAGATGCACTAAAGCAGGGGTCTTCAAACTATGGCCCTCCAGTTGTTCAGGAACTACAATTCCCATCATGCCCAGTCATGTCTGTGAATGTCAGTGTGTTACAATGCCTCATGGGATGTGTAGTTCTACAACAGCTGGAGGGCGGTAGTTTGAGGATCCCTGCACTAAAGTATTTGCATATTGTGATCAAGCAGCAAAAGCACCTTAAAATCGTCCCTTATTCACCTCTGTAGGTTTAGGTATTGTTGAGCAATTCATTTTCAAAATTCAGAACAAAATAACATAAGGACCAGTTCACATTGGGAATCTGTAATCTGCGTTTGGGTGCCGTTAATAATACATTGGCATCACAAGGGTGGTGCATACAGAATGTGCCTCCACACAGCGTTTTGGTGTGAACTAGCCCCTTCAACTTTGCTTTTTTTTTCTATGAGATCAAAATCATGGCAGCAGATGTTTTTGGGCTGTTAGAACTGACTTCAGAGTCTTTGTTGTGATCTTTGAGGATCTTTGCAAATGAATAACTTCACATTAAAGGTAGCTAGAGAGATGAGTGAGGGCTTGATTTGAAAGCTGATCAATAATATATAAGTTGTTTGATGTCCACTACTTTGGATCCACAAACAACTGTTTACATATAGTTCTTGGCATGCTTAAAAGCCTGTGTTGGTGGGCTTTTCCCATTTATACTACTTCTCTCCCCATGAATGTTCGTGGGAATGTGAAAGCAGCTTGAAGTAGGTTCAATACTTTGATTGAGGGAGCTTGCAGGTGGAGGATACATTGATGTTGATGCTTGGAGAGAAGTCAAATGCAGGTCAGAGTGAGGTCAAACACACACTTTTTAGGTTAGGGCCCTTTCACACTAGCGGACGAACGGTCCGCTCATTACAAGTCCGTTTACGGACTTGTAATGGGTCCCTATGGGAGCGGATCCGTTAGCGGATGATGCATCCGCTAACGTCCGCTCGATCCGCATCCGTTTTTGCGGACGGAAGAATGTCCTATTTTTCTTCCGTCCGGCCAAACGGATCGAATTCAAAGGGACAGACGGTCCGTTTCCATCCGACTCCCCATAGGGGAGAGCGGAGGAGAGACGGGGCGGTCCCTGCACAGTGTGCGGGGACCGCCCTGTCCGCCCGACAGCTCAGCGGAGACCCCCCGCTAAGCTGACGGACACACGGAGCGGACCGAAAAACGGACCGCTCCGTGTGTAAGGACCCTTAACTGTAAACAGGGACGGACTGACAACTCATGGGGCCCCCGGGCAATAGGAGAATATGGGCCCCCCGGGCAATAGGAGAATATGAGCCCCCCGGGCAATAGGAGAATATGAGCCCCCCGGGCAATAGGAGAATATGAGCCCCCCGGGCAATAGGAGAATATGGGCCCCCCGGGCAATAGGAGAATATGGGCCCCCCGGGCAATAGGAGAATATGGGCCCCCCGGGCAAGAGGAGAATATGGGCCCCCCGGGGCAATAGGAGAATATGGGCCCCCCGGGCAATAGGAGAATATGGGCCCCCCGGGCAATAGGAGAATATGAGCCCCCCGGGCAATAGGAGAATATGGGCCCCCCGGGCAACAGGAGAATATGGGCCCCCCGGGCAACAGGAGAATATGGGCCCCCGGGCAATAGGAGAATTTGAGCCCCCCGGGCAATAGGAGAATATGAGCCCCCCGGGCAATAGGAGAATATGAGCCCCCCGGGCAATAGGAGAATATGAGCCCCCCGGGCAATAGGAGAATATGAGCCCCCCGGGCAATAGGAGAATATGGGCCCCCCGGGCAATAGGAGAATATGGGCCCCCCGGGCAATAGGAGAATATGAGCCCCTCGGGCAATAGGAGAATATGGGCCCCCCGGGCAACAGGAGAATATGGGCCCCCCGGGCAACAGGAGAATATGGGCCCCCCGGGCAATAGGAGAATATGGGCCCCCCGGGCAATAGGAGAATATGGGCCCCCCGGGCAATAGGAGAATATGGGCCCCCCGGGCAATAGGAGAATATGAGCCCCCCGGGCAATAGGAGAATATGAGCCCCCCGGGCAATAGGAGAATATGGGCCCCCCGGGCAATAGGAGAATATGGGCCCCCCGGGCAATAGGAGAATATGAGCCCCCCGGGCAATAGGAGAATATGGGCCCCCCGGGCAACAGGAGAATATGGGCCCCCCGGGCAACAGGAGAATATGGGCCCCTGGGCAATAGGAGAATATGGGCCCCCCGGGCAATAGGAGAATATGGGCCCCCCGGGCAATAGGAGAATATGGGCCCCCCGGGCAATAGGAGAATATGGGCCCCCCGGGCAACAGGAGAATATGGGCCCCCCCGGGCAACAGGAGAATATGGGCCCCCCGGGCAATAGGAGAATATGGGCCCCCCGGGCAATAGGAGAATATGGGCCCCCCCGGGCAATAGGAGAATGTGGGCCCCCCGGGCAATAGGAGAATATGGGCCCCCCGGGCAATAGGAGAATATGGGCCCCCCGGGCAATAGGAGATTATGGGGCCCCCGGGCAATAGGAGATTATGGGGCCCCCGGGCAATATATTATGGGACCATACAGTATACACACACAATATACACATACAGTATATTCACATAGACACACAATATACACATACAGTATACACACACACAATATACGCATACAGTATACACACATACAGTATACATACACAGTATATACAGTATACACACACACAGTATACATACACAGTATACACACATACACAATATACACATACAGTATATACACACACAGTATACACACACACACAATATACGCATACAGTATACACACATACAGTATACACACACAGACACACAATATACACATACAGTATATACGCATACAGTATACACACATACAGTATACACACACACACACACACACAATATCTGCATACAGTATACACACATACAGTATACATACACAGTATACACATACAGTATACACACACACAGTATACATACACATACAGTATACACATACACACACTGAAAAGGTACTGGAGAGGCGGGGCAGCTATAATCTTGGGATTTAAAAAAAAAAAACACAGATTTTACATACTGTCCCTGGTTTTACTAAGGCTGGCAACCCTGATGGGGCCCCCTAGTGGCATGGGGCCCTCAGGCAGTGCCCGAGTGCCCGAATGGTCAGTCCGCTCCTGACTGTAAAGCATCTTAGAATGATATTAATTGCAAGGAAAATGCATATGAAACCAAGCTGCATTTGCCCATTGATCAAAGCCCTAAATATGTTAAAGCATCCCACCTGTATGGCACACTGTAAATACTGCCAGGCTGTCTGCTCCCACACATGTTTGTACCTATAGGAAAGCCTTATTATAGGCTTACCTATAGGTACTGTAACAGTAGGGACTACTGTCACAATGAAATGGACACACGGTCTGCATATAGCCAGATTGCAGAGCTGCAGAGCGTAAATTTAAAAACAGAGAAAACTGCGCTGGCAGTTTTCTCATATTTTTTCTATTGCTACACGGGGCTCTATGGCTTGGAGATCCTTCAGAGATCTGGGTGGGGCTGGATCTCCAACCTGTGTCCAGGTTTTGAAGACAGCCTGCAAGCTGCCTGCCCAGGTGCAGACAGCTCATTAAATGAAGGGCTGGGGAGAGCAGGTGAGGGAAGGAAGGTGAAGAAAGTGGGAGAAATGGCTGTTATTGTCTCTGTGTGAGGATAGACGCTGTACGCGTTGGAAGGCTTCAGAGCCGTGTGCATCCAGGACCGTGGGTCTGGAGGAGGTGATGGTTTGAGGAACCAGTACCTGTAGCCGCAGTGCTCTTAAAGAGTAGCCAGGTGGGCTGGTATTTTCATTTATCTTTGGATAACGTTTAAACCCCTGCGTGGGATTCCTGAATGGACTTTTGTTTCTTTTTTCTCCTTTAATAAACGTGGGCTACCAGGCCCTTAACATCATAAGCCTGTTTGGTGTTGACTCACTGCACAAAAAACGCATCTGCCACAAGAGTTAATTACCCCAAACGTTTACAGTACTGTAAATATCTCCTAAACGTGCACGGTTTAGAAGATATTTACTGTATATGCCGCCGATGACGTCATTGACCCACGTGCTCTGAAGGAACGACCACCCATGCATGCAGACCTGGAAGGAAGATGGAGGCGGCCTCCAGCAGTGACAGCAAGGGCTTTGTTTGCAGGTACATTTTTTTTACATAATGCGCTAGTTTGTGATGCATACTAGCACATTATGCCTTTACTTTGCAGGTCAGCAAAAAAAAGAGTCAGCTTTTACTTCCTCTTTACTAAGCCGAGCCATAAGGCAGTTGTGATATACAGCTGAGAGGTAACCAATAAAAAGGTCAGCCTGTGGTTCAGCTCTAAGATCTGCAGTTTAACTGATCATCGCCTGGGTTTTTGATCCTGCTTCAGAAAATGCTATAGGAATGCTCTCTGAAGCACTACATAAACACATAGCTTCTGCTTTGCAGTGGAAAGGGGAAATCCAGTAAAACGATCCATGACATCATGAGGATTTACTGTGTGCTATGAGGCCGTCCTTTGAAAAAAGCAGAGTTGATCGACAGCAAAAGTCACTGCTTGGTGATCAGTTGCTTGGTAGTAACTGTAGAAATACATAGATCACCACTATCAGTGACCATTTCTGCAAAGGTATATGAGGGGGAAAAAAAGCCACTTTATTCGGTACACCTGTTCAATTGCTTGGGTAACACAAATTGCTAATCAGCCAATCATATGGCAGTAACTCCATGCATTTAGGCATCTAGACGTGGTGAAGATGACTTGTTGAAGTTCAAACTGAGCATCAGAAAGGTGATTTAAGTGACTTTGTGGCATGGTTGTTGGTGCCAGATGGGCTGGTCTGTGTATTTAAAAAAACTGCTGATTTATTGGGAATTTCACGCACAGCCATCTCTAGGCTTTACAGAGAATGGTCCAAAAAAGAGGAACTATTCAGTGAGTGGCAGTTGTGTGCTCAAAAATAACTTGTTGGTGCCAGAGGTAACAGGAGAATGGTAGAAAGGCAACAGTAACTCAAACAACTACTCGGTTAAGATCAAGGTATGCAGAACACCATCTGTGAACACACAACACATCAAACCTTGAAGCGGATGGGCTACAGCAGCGGAAGACCACACTGGGTGCCGCTCCTGTCAGCTAAGAACAGGAAACTGAGGCTACAATTTGCATAGGTTCACCAAAATTGCAAAATAGAAGATTGGAAAAACATTGCCTGGTCTGATTTTAGTGACATTCAGATGGTAGGGTCTGAATTTGGCGTAAACAACATGAAAGCATGGATCCATCTTGTCTTGTATCTACGGTTTTGGCTGGTGGTGGTGGTGTGGGGAATATTTTCTTGGCACACTTTTGGCCCCAAATGAGCATCATTTAAACTCCACGGCCAACCTGAGTATTGTTGCTGACCACAACCATCCATTTATGACTACAGTGTACCCATCTTTTGATGGCTCCTTCCAGCAAGATAATGTACCATGTCACAGCTCAAATCATCTCAAACTGAACATGACAATACATTCACTGCACTCCAATGGCCTCCACAGTCACCAGATCTCATTCCACTAGAGAACCTTTGGGATGTGGGGGAACGGAAGGTTCGCTTCATAGATGTGCAGCCGACAAATCTGCAGCAACTGTGTGATGCCATCATGTCAATATGGACCAAAATCTGTGAGGAATGTTTCCAACGCCTTGTTGAAACTATGCCAGAGAGAATTAAGGCCTTTCTTAAGGCAAAAGGGGGTCCAAGCTGGTACTGGCAAGGTGTACCTAATACATTTTGGCTCAAACTTGGGTTGCATACACACGGTCACACAAAATTCCGACCGCCAAGAAAGCGGTGACGTACAACACTACGACGAGCTGGGAAAAATGAAGTTCGATAATTCCAAGCATGCGCGCGCATGTTTTTTTTTCGCGCGTCGGAATTGCATACAGACGATAGGAATTTCCGACAAGAACCAGCTCTCAAATTTTTTGATGTTGGAAATTCTGACAGAGAAAGTCCGATGGGGCATACACACGGCTGGTTTTCCCGGGCCAAAAGCTCTCATGGCTTTTGGCAACGAGAAAACCGGTCGTGTGTACGAGGCTTCACTTTTGATGCATGGGAGGCCCTGTGTTAGGGCCATATCTGTTAGTAGAATGGGAGTTTGAGCTCAAATTCTGCAGATTGGTAGCAGCATTATACGTCTTTCCCTCTGCCTGTCTATGTTACTCTGGCTTTAAATCTGCTTCCTCTCTGATCCAAAGAGGAACAACACAGGATTGCCCTTTGTATTTCCTCCTATTCACTCTTGCTATTGAGCTGCCAGCAATCCCAATATTCAGCAACCAATCTAAAATCTTTTTTCAATCCATAACCACAATAACCAACCTGCTTGAAACTTCAGACAACATTTGTACACTCTCTTCAGTTTGCCAAAGTACATTAAAGCCTCGTACACACAATCCAATTGTTGGAAGGGGATTGTCTGTTGACAGACTGTTGTCCTAAAATCTGACCGTTAGTACGCTCCTTTGAACAATTGTCTAACTTTCTGGATGACACGCTAGTACATTTTCGGCAGACAACAGTTGGTTGTCAGATTTTCTGATGGTCAGTACACAAGTCCGTCACACAAAAGTTTAAAAGTGCAAACACGCATGCTCGGAATCAATGCTCACAAAACACAAAGTTAGCAGAAGGGGCCCAAAGGGCGGTGGTGCTCAAAAGCTGAAATTCCTCGAAGTAAATCACTACGTTTGTGTTTATTGCACGAAAATTGTGTACCGTTAGTATGCAAGACATGATCCAGGCACATGTCTTTAAGACAAAAATCTTACGTTCGCTTAGTAAACAATTTGATTGTGTGTACAAGGCTTAAGAATTGGACTAGTAAGTAACTTTCAAACTTTTCTGGAGCTAAAAAAAAAACAGCTAAAGATTATTTAGCTCCCAGTTGGCACAACTAATTAAATATCGCACAACTAAGATACCATTTTGGGTAGATCTAAAATCCTTGGAAATCGATTCCCTTAGACCCCATACACACTATTAGATTTTCTGCAGATTTTTGTCTTCAGATTTACCAAAACCATGTAGTGCAAGGGCCTGCCTGATTCCATACAACTTGAAACTCTGAAGGTTTGACCTCCTATTATATGGTATTTGTAAATCTGAAGACAAAAATCTGCAGAAAATCTAATAGTGTGTATGGGGCCTTATGCTGCATACACACAACTGTTTTTCATGACGAGAAAAATGGCGATTTTTAAATTGGTCATTAAAAACGATCATGTGTGGGCTCCAGAGCATTTTTCCTGACGTGAAAAATGTGAATTAAAAATTTAGAACATGCTCTAATTTTTCTTGTCGTTTTTCACATTGTCGCTTTTCACGTCGTGAAAAACGGTCGTGTGTGGGCTTTAACGACGGGAAAAAAACGTGCCTGCTCAGAAGCAAGTTATGAGACTGGAGCACTTGTTCTGGTAAAACTAGCATTTGTAATGGAGATAGCACATTCCTCACGCTGTAACAGACAGAAAAGCACAAAGACTGAAAAGCGCAAATCGTCTCTCACCAAACTTTTACTAACACGAAATCAGCAAAAGCAGCCCAAAGGGTGGCGCCATCTGTATGGAACTTCCCCTTTATAGTGCCGTCGTACGCGTTGTACGTCACCGCGCTTTGCTCCGGCATTTTTTTTTAGATTGTGTGTAGGCAAGAATCACGTCGAGAAAAACGTTGTTTTTTCTAGGACATTAAAAATGGTCGTGTGTATGCGGCTTGAATCTTAAAAGATTCTTGTGGCTCCTACCACACACTAGTCCTAATTGATCAAACTCCATCACTGCCCATTCATTACAATTGTGGGATAGCATATACAGTTGTGCTCATAAGTTTACATACCCAGGCAGAATTTATGAATTCTTGGCCATTTCTCAGAGAACTTGAACACCACAAAAACGTTTCTTTCACTCATGGTAAGCGTTTGGCTGAAGCCATTTATTATCAATCAACTGTGTTTACTCTTTTTAAATCATGACAGAAACTACCCAAATGACCCTGTCAAAAGTTTACATACCCCAGTTCTTAATAACGTGTATTGCCCCCTTGAACATCAATGACAGCTTGAAGTCTTTTGTGGTATTTGTGGATGAGGCTCTTTATCTTCTCAGATGGTAAAGCTGCCCATTCCTCTTGGCACAAAACCTCCAGTTCCTGTAAATTCTTGGGCTGTTTTGCATAAACTGCATGTTTGAGATTTCCTCAGAGGGGCTCAATGATATTGAGGTCAGGAGACTGAGATTGCCACTCCAGAACCTGCACTTTATTCTGCTGTAGCCAATGACAGGTGGATTGGCCTTGTGTTTTGGATCATTGTCATGTTGGAATGTCCATGTATGTCCCATGCGCAGCTTCCTGGCTGATGAATGCCAATATTATGCCGTATTTTACCAGGCTCTACACCGAATCCTGATAGATTTTTGCCCGTACGCTACGGCGGCGTAGTCTATTTCTAGCCGCGTAATCGAAGTACGCGATTGGGGGGCGTGAAGCATTTAAATTAAGCGTGTCCCCGCGGCGATCGAACTGCGCATGCTCCGTTCAGAAATTTCCCACCGTGCATTGCGCGAAATCACGTCGTTACGTCATTCGTTGTTTGAGTAGCGTCGTATACGAACATTCCTATTCCCGGACGACTTACGTAAAAAATTATAAAAGACGTCGGAAAACGTAGAAATTTGACGCGGGAACGACGGCCATACTTAACATGGGCTGTCTAATATTAGACCAGCAAAAAGCTGGTATAGTGTTACATAAAAAAAAGATGACTAAAGGTGCCGTAAGAGATTGCGACTGAAGATCGTAATTTCTGGGATCGCCGGCAAAAGCTCATTAGCATACCCCGACGCGGAAAACGACGGGAAGTCCACCCAGTGGCCGCAATTTTATTGCAGCGTAGATCCGAAGGCGTACGAACACGTAATCCAGTCGAATTGAAGCCCGCAGCCGTCTATTCATGGTTTGAGGTTTCCGACTAGCTAAAAAACGCGCGTAATTTGAAATTACTCCAGTCTAACACCAGTTAGACAGGAGTAAGGGCTCTGTGAATCTGGCCCCAAATGTCTAAAAGGCACATGTTCTGCTGGCTTGATACCTCTTCCTCTTTAGGCCATATTCCTTAAAACAGGCTTTTTACTGCCACCCATTTATATTACAAAATGGACAGAGGAACTGAAAGTAATCCCACGAACCAGGGTACTGGAAACTATTTCGGCAAACTGTCATGTTCCAGTAATGTCTACACATTGAGAAAGACTATAAGCTACTTTCAAAATGGTATCTCCTCCCATTCTGCGTATTTGGATTTATAAAGACAAGAAAAAAAATAACCATGCACTATACCGTGCTTTTCAAAGTGTGTAACTAAGACAGCAGCCATCACAAATATTTACCAAAATATAAATTAAACTTAAAGCGGAAGATAACCCATCAATGTAACATTTTCAAAGAACAGTTAACATTCCTGACATGCCAGTGACTTGTAGGTATTGTTCCCCTATCCAGATGGTTCCTGTAAGGACTGCGCAGGCGCAATCCTTGCCGAAGGAAATCTCCGAACCTCGGCCGGCATCCAGGCTCATTTCTTAACATCCCCATGGATTGGAGGATGTTAAAAAAAGAGCCAGGAGGCCAAGCGAGCGGAGCGAGGACGTGAGGCCGACTGGCCACTTTCCTCAAATTCCACGTCGCCCTGGATGCCGGCCGAGGTTCGGAGGTTTCGGTCAGCAAGGATTGCGCCTACGCAGTCCTTACAGGAACCATCCTGATAGCCTGAACCATATTGGCAGATCACCGGGAATGCTAACTGTCACATTGGTTGTGCTCTTAACCAAACTGTCAAACCATCCAATGGCTGGTGTCATAACTGATCACATGTGCAGCATCATGGCAGTTGTAGATTAAACAGAGGCCAAGATGGCAGCTTCCTTGGCTGAAAATCATAGGAGGGTTTACTACCACTTTAACCATTTAAGGACTGCCTCCTGCCCCACATTTACGGCGGCAGAATGGCACGGCTGGGCAGATCCTGTACTACTACCCAGCCATGGGTCACGAAGTGTCCGCCATAATGTCGCAGTCATGAAAAAAATCGTTGATCGCCGCCATTAGTAGTAAAAAAATAAAAATGCAATAAAACTATCCCCTAATTTGTAAACGCTATAAATTTTGCGCAAACCGACCGATAAACGCTTATTGCGATTTTCTTTTTTTTTTTTTTTTTTTTTTTATACCAAAAATAGGTAGAAGAATACATATCGGCCTAAACTGAGGAAAAATATATATTTTTTTTATATATATATTTTTGGGGGATATTTATTATAGCAAAAAGTAAAAAACATTGCATTTTTTTTAAATTGTCGCTCTATTTTTGTTTATAGCGCAAAAAATAAAAACCTCAGAGATGATCAAATACCACCAAAAGAAAGCTCTATTTGTGGGGGAAAAAGGACGCCAATTTTGTTTGGGTACCACGTCGCACGACCGCGCAATTGTCAGTTAAAGCGACGCAGTGCCAATTTGCAAAAAGGGGCCTGGTCCTTTAGCTGCATTTTGGTCCGGGGCTTAAGTGGTTAAGGGCTTGTTCACACTCGACTAAATTTCGAACGCTTAACAAATGCTCCCATAGCATTAGTCTAGGCATTAGACTCGCATTAATGAGTTTTAGTATGGGTGTTAGACTGGCGACAACAAACTTTAGTATGGGCATAAGACTGTCGTTTTACAAGCGTTAACGATGAGTTAAAAATGCTCCCCAAATGCCCAATGCGCAGTTTTGCAGTGATTGATGAGCATTAAGGCGCTTTAAACCCGCTCCACATAGGAAAGTGACATTACATGAAATAAACTAATTTTAACACCCCGCAACTGCACCGCAAAAGTCTGCCAGAGCGTTTGCGAATCGTTATCATAGACTTAAATGGGAGACATTGAAAAGCTTTAAACACCTCCTGACTTAATATAAGGCGTCAATTTTAAAGCCAAACGACGCAACGATAACGATTCATGTTTTAATAATGTGAACAGCACTGTGTACTGTCCATTGTATCATTTGCATACGCATTTAAGGGGGGGGGGGGGGGGGGGGTTGTATTCTGGTGGCAAACAGAGCCAAAAGTGTGAAAATTTAGCCTGTGTCCAAATATATATGGACCTTACGATTATGTGAAAAATTCATATACCAATAAATATGTGTAAAAAAATGAGGATTTTTTTTTCTCAGGAAAATGCTAGTAATCCAAAGTACTCGCATATCAAAGCGAGTTTCCCCATTAAAGTCAATGGAAACGAAAATAATTTGTTCCGCATTGACTTCAATGGCATGCAATACTGTTTGCAGTCAGAGGTGGGGGCACGCCGGAGAGCCTCGGAAACACACGGAAAGGCTAGGGAACAGCATATTTTCGAGTCTTTCCGAGCATTTACGAACATCGCGGATCGGCTCCGCTCGGCTCCCGTGCCCCCCTCACCTCAGGCCAAACACGGTACTGCACACCGCTGTGGCTTGAATCCTCCTTGTTTTGTAAGACAACACTCGCAAACCGAGACAGGATTTTTAAGAATACGATGCCCGTATTGCAAAACGCTCGTTAACCGTGTTACTCGCAATCTGAGGTTCCACTGTAAAAAAACACATAAATAAAAAGATGAATAAGTGGATTAATAAAACCCAAGTGCAAGAAAGTGCACCAAATAAGTGTCAAAGTCCTTCAATCAATCTCTAAAGTAGGGGAATCGGGGAAAAAAACGGAAATCCACCAGAAGATAAAAGTCCACCAACAAAAGTGTATACATTTTCCTTCACTGCACCGATTCTGTGTACCACTTAATAACACTCCTGCTTACCAGAAAGTTGGACCTTAAACACAGAGGTCAAACAGGGCATTATAGGAGAAATCCCTGTAGATGGATGGATGATGGATTTCTAGCAATCTTTCATGCACTCGCCCCTCTCAGGTCCGTTTTCGATCAGGTCACCAATGATACAACCAGGAAAGAAGAGGATGGGAAATTGCTATAGTGCAGTAATTTAAAAACACCATTAATTTAAAACAGACATACTCACATAAGGACAGTAGTATACTGGATTTTTCTGATATCCACGAACATCCTGGCGTGCGTGGTGACATCACTGCGTTAAACGCGTTTCAACTGAAACAACGTCTTTACCGGGCTTACCGAACAACTTTAGTCAAGTCATCAAATGTACTGAGAATTTTGTACGGATATTCTTACAAGGTTTCATACCAACGTTATTTGAAAATCTACTAGTGTTTGCCCAGCTCTATACAGACAGATTTTTTTTATAGAATATCTGAAAGTTTTGCAGCATTAATTTAATATTTATTACAGTTGAATGAAGTGGGTAGTTCCTGCTTTGATAGGAAATTTCTGATTGTCTTTATTTAGTGATTTAAAGGTCATTTTTATTTTCAGGATACAGCAGGCTCGGAGCGCTATGAAGCCATGAGTCGTATTTATTACCGGGGAGCCAAAGCTGCAATTGTTTGCTATGGTAAGGTGTTTTTTTTTTTTTCAGTTTTAACTTTCTTTCTTTAGTTTATTTTCACTGTGCTCTGTAGAGTTGTCCTCTCTTTTTGGGTGCATGTACATTAGCATTTGGATTTTTATTTTCATTTGGTCTGTTTGCTTTGAGTTAAATGGACCACACACTGATTGCCTGCAAAAACAAATGTACCAAAATGTATTTTTAGCATTGGTAGAGTGGGGATAGGTTAGACCACATGTGCCAAACACAAGGCCCGCTGGCCAAATCCAGCCCACCAGTCCATTTCACGTGGCCTTCACCCCCAGGGCTTTTTTCCAGCCACAACATGGCAGAACTTTGTTGAAGGGGTTGTAAAGGTAATTTTTTCCCCCCTGCATGGGTCTTTAAACTACGGCCCTCCAGTTGTTCAGGAACTACAATTCCCATCATGCCTAGTCATGTCTGTGAATGTCAGTGTGTTACAATGCCTCATGGGATGTTTAGTTCTACCACAGCTGGAGGGCCGTAGTTTGAGGATCCCTGCCTTAGTGCATTCCTCCTTTACTTACCTTATCCTTCGATTTTGCTTTTAAATGTCCTTATTTCTTCTGAGAAATCCTCACTTCCTGTTCTTCTGTCTGTAGCTCCACACAGTAATGCAAGACTTTCTCCCTGGTGTGGAGTGTCGTGCTCGTCCCCTCCCTTGAGGGGGGGGGGCGAGCAGGAGAGTCAGGACGCCCACTAACACACAGCTCCTTTCTCTATCTGCAATGTAGAGAGCATCCTGACTCTCCTGCATAGAAACCAATCGGCTTCCATTTTTTTTCTTTGTCAAAGCTTAATTGAACAGGCTGAAGTTAGAAGCTGATTGGTTACCATGCACATCTGCACCAGATTTTGCACTCTTTGGCCTAGATTCACGTAGGGCGGCGTAACTATGAGCGGGCGTAGCGTATCGTATTTATGCTATGCCGCCGCAACTTAGAACGCAAGTGCAGTATTCTCAAAGCACTTGCGTCCTAAGTTACGGCGGCGTAGCGTAAATGTGCCGGCGTAAGCACGCCTAATTCAAATGGGAAATAGGTGGGCGTGTTTTATGCGAATTAATCGTGACCCCACGTAATTGACGCTTTTAACGAACGGCGCATGCGCCGTCCGTGGACGTATCCCAGTGCGCATGCTTCGGATAGAATGCCTAAGATACGTCGCACACTGCCTACGACGTGAACGTAACTTACGCACAGCCCTATTCGCGTACGACTTATGCAAACAACGTAAAAAGAGCAGCTTTATCTTTAAGCCGGCGTATGTCTTGCGTAAACGGCGTAACTAATTTGCGATGCGGAAATCAACGGAAGAGCCACCAAGCGGCCAGCGTAAATATGCACCCAAGATACGACGGCGTAGGAGACTTGCGCCGCTCGTATCTTGACCGAATTTATGCGTAACTGATTCCGAGAATCAGATACGCCGGCGTAAGTCTTTGAGAATCTGGCCCTTTGTTTTTAGTAAATTAACCCCATGAGTCTTTTTAATGAAAGATAATTTGCCTATTTTTGCATACATTTTAAGAATACAACCAAATTTTAATAACTCCTGGACTGGAGACTTGGGGGGGGGGGGGGGGGGGGCCCCCCCCAAAGAGATTTTATTTACATTGGATTTCATACACTGCATTATTATGAATTTTGCTGCACTATATGAATATGTACTTTGTGTAAACAGCTTATATTTGGAATTTACAGAACTTCATTTTTTAATGGTCACAATGTGACACCCAACTTTTCATAAACACTTCCTTTGTACATTCTTCTATCATCAAAGCTAGGATAAAAAGAACCCACAGTTTGTCTTTTTACTCAGAGAATCCTAATATTAGATTAAAAGAGAAGATTGTTGATCCAAAAAAAAATAATCCCAAACATTTTATATTCACTTAGGTGGCTGCAGCACTGATCTAATCTACAGCTTTCACCTGCCGGCTCTACTCCGAGAACAGAGAGATCAAAGACTGCTGATCACTCAGTTTTTTCAGGTCCGCTCTGAGCACACAGTAGCCACTGTCGGCCACCGCTGTGCTCTGCCTTCCAGTGCTCACTTGATCATCGGGCTGCGGAGGGAACAGTAGCCACTGGCTCAGGCTCTTAGTGGTGCGCTGAAAGGCTGGGCCAACTGCCAATCGCGCATGTAGATGAATCCCTGCAGAGGCTGGATCAGCTCTGGGATGTCACCTGACCGTGGACTTTAGCCCGCTGTTAGCTGTATCTGGGTCACATGAGTGCAGAATGAAGTACAGTCTTGTGACCCAGAGGAGAAGAAAGCACTTTGGCCATACTCTAATTTTAATAATAATTTACATGTATACAATAGGTAAGTTTAGCAGTCTGGAGTTTGTTCTATGTTTTGTCTTTACAAAGCATCATTAGCAGTGTTGTGATCACCTCTGCAGCAATATGTCTATGCCATTCTAAGGTTTATATATGTGTAAGGATATTGATCACATACTAATCATCACTTTTCCATGTGTCACAGATCTCACAGACCCCAGTAGTTTTGAAAGAACAAAGTTTTGGGTGAATGAACTGCAGAATTTTGAAGAGGTTTGTATACACGAACACTGCTATGTATAATAAAAAAACGTCCCCTAAGGTCCTAATAGTTGGCTTTTTTCTGTTACCAGCATTGTCGGATTTACATTTGTGGCACAAAGACCGACCTAATTGAGAACGACAAGAACAGACGACAGGTTGATTTCCACGATGTGCAAGATTATGCGGATGGTGAGATTGTACCATGTGGCGTGTCCTGACTCCTGATAGAACACAAAAAGTGTAGCGCTGAAATTATGTGAGGGATAAACATATAACACTGCAAAGCATCATACAAAACATGAAATTATGTAATACGTGAACCGTCACATAAATTAATCACCAAGGGCCAGATTCAGGTAGTCCAGAGCATCTTTGCTCTGGAGTAACGCTTCTCATTTGCGTTGCGCTGCAGAAATTTTAGGAGCAAGTGCTGTCATTCACGAAGCACTTGCTCCTAAAGTTGCGGCAGCGCATCGCAAATGAGCCGGCGGAATTCAAATTGGGCGGGTACGGGGCGTGTAGTATGCTAACTAAGCGCGATCCCGCCGCCAACGTACTGCGCATGCGTCGAGTGTCAAAACATCCCCGTGCGCATGCTCCAAAATCTGTGAATGAACGTCAATGACGTCACATTCCCATTCATGACCGTTTTACGCAAGCGACGTTTTTTTTTTTTTTTTTTCCCGACGCGATGACGACGCCTATACCTAACATAGGATACTCCAACCCCATGTAGGTATATCTATGCGCCGCGTATCCCGTCCGGAAACGTCGTATCGTCATTGCGTCGCGCCGGAATTCGATCGTGAATTGCCGATTTCCGCTCATTAACATATTTTTTTTGCGTAAATCGGCGGGAACGCCCCCGGCGCCATTTTTAAGTTGAAGTAACGATGCGATGGCGAAACTCAGTTACGCTGCTCGCATCGGAACTTCAACCCGGCGTTTCTTGTTTTCTGGTTACAGAAAACAGAAACGCCGGCTCAAAGTCACAGTTAGGCTGGCGGATCACTCGATCCGCCAGCCTAACTGTTCGTGAATCTGGCCCCAAGTGTTCAAACAATCATATCAATAGATATGAATAAAGTGATTGAATCAAAGTGTCCAAACAAACGTAATGATGAGTGAAGGAGATTTTGATAGCAGATCCACCACCAAAGAAAAGATGGGAGGCTTACCGGAAAGCGTGGACTCAACTAAGTTTACACTTAATGAGTCACTAAAGCTTAATGTGATGGTATCCGGACATCAACCTTCCATTGGGAAACAGGGAAGGGTTTTGAATAGAGACCAAATCTTCATATAATAGATGAGGGACCAAAAAATTGCAGTAGTACCAGGATCGATACATATGACTCGTCAATTCTTTGCAAGGGATCCAAAATGCTCAGATGCAACAATTATGGGAGGAAAGAAATGGATGCAGACATAGTGTAATAACGTATAAACTTTTTACTAAAAAAACACAAAATCCAAATGGTGGATCTGCTATCAAAAATCTCCTTCACTCATCATTACGTTTGTTTGGACACTTTGATTCAATCACTTTATTCATATCTATTGATATGATCGTTTGAACACTTGGTGATTAATTTATGTGACGGTTCACGTATTACATATATTATTTCATTTCATGTTTTGTATGATGCTTTGCAGTGTTATATGTTTATCCCTCACATAATTTCAGCGCTACACTTTTTGTGTTCTATTTGTTTTCTGTTGCAGAATTGATCCAATTCTGTGGTGTTGGCAGCTAATTTATGTTTAGTTAGGTAGCGCGGTGTTATATATACACTTGTGTATATATATATTTTTCACCATGCCTGGTCCTGATCCTAGCCATAGCTATACTAGAACAATATTTTCTGTTCAATTTGATATTCATCAATTATCTTTGTTAAAATGCTACACACTGGGTAAGATGTAAAAAAAAAACCCAAATCTTGGCCAGCTGCACATATACCCCAGTAGGATAAAGCATATCTAAACACAAAAATCTTTCTGATTCCTAAATGTGGTGGCTGCATTCGTATTTCCCCCCCCCCCCTTTCTTTTTACTAGGTGGTCCAGCCAGTAACACACCTCTTATTTTGAGATAAACATAAAGGACAGCTTGGTCTGTTAAATGAAGTTGAAAAATACCAGACTTACTGGCTGTATCAGAAGGTGAAAAAAATATAATAATAATAAAAAAAAAAAGCTTAAAATTAAAATGATTGCAGCCATCACATTTAATTATTAATTAACATCCGTTTATCTGTTTTCTAGTTTTCTAGATTTAGGTACACTTGTACATGGACATCAGAGTGTATCTAAAAATACTTAGAAACTTTAGTTTACCAATCTTTGGATGTAGTGACAAGCGTATTTCTTTAGTTTTGTCTTTAATATCTAGGCTTTTTTTCCCCTTATTTTCACTTGGTGATCTGGCCAGTAAAGTCTTTTATTTCTCAACTTTCTTTAACAGACCAATTTCTCCAGTGAAAGGTTTAGTTAGAGGGTTGAGACAAACCATTTAACACTGGCAGGGGTGCTTACAACGGTCATCATTTATGTAAAACATTTTATCTCAAATGGAAAGAAAACTGTAAGGCCTCGTACACACGATCGGACATATCCGATGAAAACGGTCCGCGGACCATTTCCATCGGATATGTCCGATCTGGAGTTTGATCCGATGGCGTGTACACACCATCGGATCAAATTCCCCGCCGGCGGACGGCGCGGTGACGTGGCGGTGACGTTGACGCCGCCACGTCACCGCACCAGGAAGTAAAACACTTCCGCGCATGCGCCAAATCCATTCGGCGGCGGCGCGGCGGCGGTGCGGGACGACATGTCTGCTGGTAAGTGTACTAACCAGCAGACATGTCAGGCGGACGGATTCCACCCGATAGATTTCAAAGCATGCTTTGAAATCTGTCGGGTGGACAAATCTGTCCGCTAGCCCATACACACGATCGGAGATGTCTGCTGAAACGGTCAATCGGACCGTTTTCAGCGGACATATCCCCTTGTGTGTACGAGGCCTAACTACTTAAAAAGTGTTAGCTGCAGTTCTAATTTGATAGTCAAGTCCATGTAAATCTGCTAGAGCAGTGGTCTCCAAACTGCGGCCCGGGGGCCAGATGTGGCCCTTTGCCTGACTTTATCTGGCCCTTGGGGCATTATCCCATCAACTGACACCAATGATGGAGCACTATTAATGGGGATTCTTATCACTGATATCAACTAGGGTTGTCCCGATACCTATACCGAGCATTTGCCCAAGTACGTGTACTTGGTCAAATGCTCCAATGCTTCCCCCGATACCTGGGCAGTCAGGGTGATCAGTGTGGTGGGGGGGAGTTACAAGCACTGATCACCCTGTATAGATTTCTCTAAACCCCGCTTCTCCCCCCCCCCCCTTCAGCTGCTTTAGTGAAATCTATACAGGGTGATCGGTGCTGGTTATTTCCCCCACCACACTGATCACCGCTGACTGTCCTTGTATGCTCCTCCTTTCCCCCTCCGTTGTACTCCATGTCCTCCTAACTTCCTAAGTGCTCCATGTCCTCCTAACTTCCTAAGTGCTCCGTGCTGCTGTCCCCTCCATTCTGCTCCGTGTCCCCCTCTGTTCTGCTCCGTGTCCCCCTCTGTTCTGCTCCGTGTCCCCCTCTGTTCTGCTCCGTGTCCCCCTCTGTTCTGCTCCGTGTCCCCCTCTGTTCTGCTCCGTGTCCCCCTCTGTTCTGCTCCGTGTCCCCCTCTGTTCTGCTCCGTGTCCCCCTCTGTTCTGCTCCGTGTCCCCCTCTGTTCTGCTCCGTGTCCCCCTCTGTTCTGCTCCGTGCACCCCTCTGTGTCCTCCTCCGCCCCCACTGTTAAGACCCCTGATATCTCACCAAAGCCCCCAACAGGGCTGATGAAAATAATAAAAAAAATTATTGGAAAAAATAATAAAAATTGTAATAAAAAACACACTGACACGACCAACCCCCCCCTCCCCCCCCAAAAAAAATAACTAAAATTAAAAATTGTACACATGACATTAAAAAAAAGTATCGGTAATCGGTAGGGGTCACCGATCCGTGATTCGAACGGGTCACCCCGTTCGGATCGGCACACCACGCGATCCGCGGAGCGCTCCGGAGCCGTGGCAGTAGGAAAGTCCCCAGCTTCGGCCTAGCTCCGGAGCGGCGGCCATCTTGCTCCACCCCCGTGTGCTTGTCAGAGCCCAGAGCACAGCGTGACACACCTCCCCTACTCCGAGCCCTCACTACAGACCCGGGACTGCCTGCAGACATGTGGAGACAGAATCGGTGAGCTCTGCACCTGCAGGTAGGAGCTACACCATCACCCGGGGAGCATGTCTGTACACCATAGTGGAGGGGGGTGACACCAGAGTGGAGGGGGGTGACACCAGAGTAATGATAGTGATTAGGGGGAAAGTGGACATCTTTTATTACACCCAACAGAGTTCTAGATTCAGTTATTTTCATCACAAAACGGAGCTTATACGCTTAAATACAGTATTTGTAAATCTGACGGACTGTTTAAATGTTAAATTTAATGTGAAAATCAGAGGTGTTCTGTCACATTAGCAATAAACAGTCCGTTGAATTTCCAAACACTGTATTTAATCACATAAGCTCCGTTTTGTGTTGAATAACTGTGAAATCTAAGATTTGTCTTTTTTTTTTTTTTTTGCTGATCTGAAAATGATCCGATCCGTGACTCCTGATCCGAGGATCCATCCGATCCGTGAGTTTTTTGATCCGTTGCACCCGTAGTAATCAGTATCGGCGAGTACTTGAAAAAAAAGTATTGGTACTTGTACTCTTAAAAAAAGTGGTATCGGGACAACCCTAATATCAACAATGAGGCACTATTCCTCCCATTAAAATCAATGAAGGGGCACTGACATTTTCTACTCCCACTGGTCACAGTCCGGCCCGCCTAAAGGACAGTAAACCGACCGTTTTCTTAGAAAGTTTGGAGACCCCTGTGCTGGAGCATCTAATGTTACACTCTCCCCAGGTTGACGATGATGCGCTCTCAAAGTGTGGAACATTTTATCCTCCTATATATGCGCTGGGGAAGTGGGTGTAGCCACCCTAAGACCTACCCTATTACTGACTGGATCCCCAGGTGAAAATACAGGGAAAAATATTAATGCAACCACCACATCTACGGATTGGTAAACTATAAATTCTTTTGTTTTTGGGTTTAGAAAGAAAGATAATAGATCTATGTAAAGCAATAACAAAACTATGCAAAGCTGTGAAAACGCATTCTAAACTATGTGTACTAAATGAGTGGCACCCAACCTCATGCCCCGTACACACGACCGGTTTTCCCGGCGGTGAAAAGCCCATGGGAAAACCAAGGGGAAAATTGAGAACCTGATCAGTTGCTTTTCCTCGTGTACACACGGCCGGTTTTCCCGACAGGAAAACTGCCATGACAGCTTTGGTCGGGAAAACCGGCCGTAGGAAAACTGCTGAGCAAAAAAACGCAGAGAATTGGGGCGGGAAAAAAAGAGAACAAGTTCTTATTTTTTTACTTGCAGGTTTCCTGTCAGGAAAACTGCTATGGAGCATACACATGGCCGGTTTTCCTGACCAAAAGCAAACATGGCACTTTTTCCCGTGGTGAAAACAGGTCGTGTGTACGAGGCATTAGTCCTCAAGTACCACCAAGGCCTTGTACACACGAGGGAATAAATCCGCTGAACATGGTCCGACGGACCATTTCAGCCGAAAAATCCGCTCGTGTGTAGGGGCAAACGGACCGTTCTGGCCGGATTCCTCCGGCGGAAAAATTTCAAAGCATGTTTTGAAATTTTTCCGCCGGATAGCTGCCCGTCAGATATGTCCGCTGGTTAGTACGGCAAACCAGCGGACATATCTGCCCGCACATGCGTCGTATCCTGTGAATGGATCTGACGCATGCGCGCGGAAGTGTTTACTTCCTGGTGCGGTGACGTGGCGGCGTCAACGTCACCGCCGCGTCACTGCGCTGTCCGCCGGCGGGGAATTTGATCCGATGGTGTGTACAGCCATCGGATCAAAACATCCCGGCGTAAATATGCGCTGTAAACGGTCCGGGGACCGTTTACAGCGGATAAATCCCATCGTGTGTACAAGGCCCAACAGGCCATGTTTTGGGAATTTCCTTTAATAAAATCACTACCAAACCATTGGCATTGATTTAAATTGCCTGTGCAAGGTGAAGAAAAACCCAAACATGACCTGAGGACTGAGTTATGGGCACCTCTGTACAGACCATTTACTGTTATGTTACAGAGCAGGCATTGGCTTTGCAAAGTGTTTGAAAAGCTTCAATTACAGGAAATATTTGCTTTCCTTATGAACTAGGCCTTGTTCTATCAAGTACAAAATGACACTTTGTAAAAGATTTGGACAGACTTGGGTTATTTTTGCTCATGTCAGAGGTGCTTGATAAACATTGGTACGGGTATTTGTAAAGATGGGTCTAAAAACGAAAAACTAATTTATGTCTACCTGCCCACTGCTGTCTGTGAAAGCTAAACATTGCACCGAACATGGACCTCTGACATAGCAAGGTCCTTATCTATGCCTGACAGGTCACCTGATTCTCTGCTACTTCCTGCCTAACCTTGAGCCCAGTCAGTGCCTCTCACTTTTCCTTCATTAATTTTGCTTGTGTTGTGATCTACTGTATGTGCCCTTTGCCACAGAGCTACAGATTCTGTTTTACAGTATAGAAAGAAGAATATTATCTACACATGTTGACATTTTAAAATGTATATACAGGGGTATTCATACCCCTTAAAACTTTCCACATTTTGTCACGTTACAACCAAAAATGTAAATGTATTTATAGGGATTTTATGTGATAGACCAGGGGTGTCAAACTCAATTTCATAGTGGGCCGCATCAGCGTTATGATTGTCCTCAAAAGGGCCGAATGTATCTGTAAGATTAGATGTCCAGCACATCCCCTCCCCTAATGCACCATGCACACGATCGGAATTTACATCGGGATAAACTCAGACGGATTTTTCTGACCGAATTCCATCAAGCTGTCTTGCATACGCACTGTCACACCAAATTCCGACGGTCCAAAACGCGGTGACGTACAACACTATGACAAGCCGAGAAAAATGTTCAATGCTTCCGAGCATGCTTTGACTTGATTCTGAGCATGCTTTTTTTTTCTCCGTCGGAGTTCCATACAGATGAATGGAATTTCCGACTGTGGATGGGGCACACACATAGTCGGAATATCCATGGAAAAAATTCCGTCTGACTTTTTCCATCGGAAATTCAGATTGTGTGTACAAGGCATTACATTACATGTCAAGCGCCACCCCACCCCTCAGAAATTGAGTCCCCCACTCTCCCTTACATCACAGTGCACCCCCTTTCCTTATGCTGCTGCTGGGAAAAAGTTGGATGCATTGCTTGAAAGCAGAAAGTAGGGGTCTTGAGGAGGACCAGAAGAGGGCTGGAGCTCTCCTGCAGCTGCAGGAGAGGTGCGAGGGCCGCATGAAATGGCCTGGCGGGTCGGATTTGGCCCGCTGGCATTGTGTTTGACATCTGTGTTATAGACCAATTGTGATAATTGTCACATAAAGTGGAAGGAAAATTATAAATGGTTTTCATATATTTTACAAATATCTGAAAAGTGTGGCGTGTATTTGTATTCAGCCTCCTTTACTCTGATACCCCTAACTAAAATCTAGTGAAACCAACTGCCTTCAGAAGACACCTAGTTATTAGTAAATAGAGTCCACCTGTGTGTAATTTAATCTCGGTGTATATATACAGCTATTCTGTGAAGCCCTCAGAGGTTTGTTAGATTCTGAAAAAGACTTGAGACTGGGGCAGAGGTTCACCTTCCAGCAGAACAATGACCCTAAACATACAGCCAGAGCTACAATGGAATGATTTAGATCAGGGGTCTCCAAACATTCTAAGCAAGGGGCCAGTTTTGTGTCCAGACTTTAAGGGGGCCAGACTGTGGCCAGTGAGAGTAGAAAATGCCCCAGCATCAGTGCTCCATCATTAGTTCTAATAGAGGGGGGGGGGGAATATTGCCCTATTTGCTGGTGTTAGTAGGGTAAATGGTGCCCCACCATTGGTGTCAGTTGGTTGAATAGTGCCCCATGGGCCAGATAAAGGCAAGCAAAGGGCCATATTTTGGAGACTACTGGTTTAGATCAAAGCATATTCATGTGTTAGAATGGCCCATTTAAAGTCTAGACCTAAATCCAATTGAGAATCTGTGGCAAAAAAAAAAAAAAAGGAAGGGCTTGAGCTATATTGCAAATAAAAAGGGGAAAAATGTCACTCTCTAGATGTGCAAAGCTGGTAGAGACATCTCAAAAAATACTTGCATCCTTGCATCTGAAAGGTGGTTCTACAAAGTATTGACTGGGGGGGGCTGAATACAAATGCACACCACATTTTTCACATATTTTTGAAAACAAAATTTAAAAACCATTTATCTTCCTTCCACTTCACAATTCTGTGCCACTTTGTGTTGGTCTATCATATAAAATCCTAAGAAAAAACGTTTACGTTTTTGGTTGTAACAGGACAAAATTTGGAAAATTTCAAGGGGTATGAATACTTTTTCAAGGCACTGTATACAAAATAAAACTGCAGAACCACAGCAGTGACTACATGTACATATACAAGGTCCAAACCTCTTAAACATTTCTGGATGTTAACAAGTACCCTTTGGGGTTTATTTACTAAAGCTGGAGAGTGCAAAATCAGTCTCACTTCTGCAGAAAAACCCAATCAGCGTCTAAACTCGGCTTATTCAATTAGGCTTTGGCAATAAAACCTGGAAGCGGATTGGTTTCTATGCAGAACTGAGACTGATTTTGCACTTTCCAGCGATGGTAAATGAACCTCTTTGTCTCATGCTGCAGGAGTTATAATAATGTATTTTTTTCTCTCTGCAGAGATTAAAGCTCATCTTTGTGAGACGTCTAGTAAAACAGGACACAGTGTGGGTAAGGACATGTTGTTTTATTCAGTTACTAAAGTGTCTCCTTTTTATTTCTTCAACACTATCAATATTTTTTTTTACTTAAAGAAGTTTTTATTTAGAAAATACCAAGTACAAAAAATAAAGTAATAGATGGGTAATAGATGTGCTGCCATAACCCCCCGGTATCCTCTTCTTCAGCGGGCTTTCAGATAAAAGTGGTCTCAGTGGTGGATTCTCCACAAGATTACTTTTATCAGGGGCATTAGAGGTCCCCCCTTTTCTCGCCGCGCTCCCGTCATCCCTTTCGCTTACCAGAGTAGTCGGTAGTGGCACCCGTCAGGGTTGTTTTCTTTCACTCTTGTTAGAGCCCTTACGTTAGAGACCTTTTTGGATAAAATTTGGCTAAACCCCGATATTTCGGAGATACAAGCAGGAAAACTGAACCATAACGTTTTGGCCTTTGCAGATGATAGAAAAAAGCATATGTCCAATCCACACATATCACTGCCTAATCTTATGAAAGAAATTAACCAATACGGAGCCGTATCAAACTTGAAAATAAATTATACTAAATCTGAAGTTATGGGCGTGGCCTTGTCTCCTTCTTTGCGCCAAACCTTACAACTTAACTTCAAATTTAAATGGACATTTGTTGCATTAAAGTATTTGGGCACATATATTTCTTCAAACTTAGCCGATACAGTACTTTTGTATTGAACGTTCCACCATTGCTTAGTTCAGTTCGCTCCCTCTTAGATAAATGGCATTAAGGTATACATGCTTGGTTTGGTTGATGTAATATCATCAAATTCTACCAAAGTTTGTGTATCTGTTTCAGGCACTACCTATTTCCATCCCTGTGGTCTTTTTTCACCAAATCAGGGCTCTTTTCACCAAGTTTATATGAGATCATAAATGACCTAGACTGTGTAAACGCCTTTTGACGCTGCCTAAGTGCTATGGTGGAGTGGCTGCCCCAGATGCATTTAAATACTATCAAGCTGCCAATCTTTGTAGAGTGATTGATTGGCGCAGACATGGAGATTTTTAACTCGGGGCGGACCTTAAGCAACAGTTTGGCCTTGTCCCTTTACACAGGTCACTGTGGTGCTATGCAACCTTACCAGCTTCTATTAAAAAGCATCCGACTATAGACCCCACACTCCCAGTAGGCTTTACGGTCTGTCCCGACCTCTAAACTCTCCTCAATACATTCACCATTATTCCTATGAAAAATAGGATAAACCAATAGTCCAAATGATGTCAGACACCATTAATTGGCAAAAATAAATCAGAAAATATATAAAAAAAAGTGTGTATATATATATAATATGTCCATTAATGAATCCGTGTTCAATGGAAACGTTTTTCAATGGAAAAGTTTTTCAATGTGACGATATTCACCTCCCCCAGATTTGAGATTCACCCCAAATGTGCACAAAAAGATGGCTCCTTACCACAAGGTGTTGACCTTTTTAATTAAAAAGGAGGTCAAATACAGCTTGGTCACAAAACCAGTAATCCATGCGTTGCTGTGCGTTCCTTATACTTTTAATGCAGCTTCAAATTTCACAGTACCGATCAGAGAAAGAGGGAGACCACCATAGTATAATACCGTTTTATCAAAGGAATATAAAATCAAACAATGCCAAATGCCCTCTTACTTGTGTTGGTGCCTTGGTGCTGGCACTGAGGCTAACAAGCGTTGCAATGTTTGATGAGGAGTGTTCTACACTGGGGAAAGCTGACGTGCGTTCCAACTCTCGGATCCGGGACCGGAAGTGCGTGATTGTACGTAACCAGGTGCCTCGACGTACGTTTTCGTGATTGCCACGTCGTCAGGAAGCTGGGGAATTAGGGAATCCTGGCTTTCCTCCATGCACAGTGCCTGGTGTCTTCTTAAGACGGTATGTTTTCAGGGCTCAATTTTTTTTACTTCTGACACATGGCCTACAGTTCCTACATGCAGTCGGGGGGTAAATCTGGATGAAACTTTTGGCAGGTGCTACAGATAAGTCACTATTTTCGATTCCTAGGACCCCCAGTGAATTTCTAACCTCAACGGACAAAGTTTGAAACGTATTGCGAGAATAAAGATCCATTTCTTCAGACTCTTTCTAAGCTATACGCTCTTTTAATAGCTCCTCCGGATGATTTTTTGGTTCCGGGTCTTAATAAATTGGAAAGAGATCGTAATGGAATCTTTACAATTGCCCAGCATCAGAACATTATCTGTCTCTTTTTTTTTTTTTAATCAGCTACCGTAAATACTCGAGTATAAGCCGACCCAAATATAAGCCGAGGCACCTAATTTTACCACAAAAAACTGAGAAAACTCATTGACTCGAGTGTAAGCCTAGGGCAGTGATGGCGAACCTTGGCACCCCAGATGTTTTGGAACTACATTTCCCATGATGCTCATGCACTCTGTAGTGTAGTTGAGCATCATGGGAAATGTAGTTCCAAAACATCTGGGGTGCCAAGGTTCGCCATCACTGGCCTAGGGTGTCCATATGCATGCCTCACTATGCCCCACTTTGTCCATGTGCATGCCTCACTGTGTCCATGCCTCACGGTGTCCATAACTAGACTGAAATGACTAGACTGAAATGACTAGACTGAAATGACTAGACTGAAATGACTAGACTGAAATGACTAGACTGAAATGACTAGACTGAAATGACTAGACTGAAATGACTAGACTGAAATGACTAGACTGAAATGACTAGACTGAAATGACTAGACTTAACATGGGAGTCTATAGAAGGGGTGCCCGGCTTTGACTCTTTGCAATCACATCTTAAACACACTGTAAATAGCTATAGGTCCCCCAGACAACAAACTTTGTACACTAATAGAGGAAGAGTGGGGCTACATGTCCGCCAAGTCTGGGGTCCAGGGGACCTACGGCCAGCTGGTAACAGGTCCCCAAAGTCCGGGAGATCAGGCGCAAAAAGGTGACTCGAGTATAAGCCGAGGGGGGCATTTTCAGCACAAAAAGACGTGATGAAAAACTCGGCTTATACTCGAGTATATACGGTATTTGTATGCGTATTCAGGAATCTAATTATAAATTAGTAACGCGTTGGTACCGTACTCCGTCAGTCCTTCACAGGATTTTTCCAGAGGCCTCAGTTTCTGACGAAGCTGAGAGGGGACATTTCAATAGAAGTGAATGGATGCATTTTAAATGCCTGCCAAACTTTGCAGGCAGCATTATTTTTGCCTTACTGCAATTCAAGACAACGCTAATGCTGCAGTGTGAACACCTCCATCTGCTCCCTTTTTTAACAGTTTTGAGGGGCATTAAAGGGGCGTTCCAGACGTTTTTAATGTTTATTAAAAGTCAGCAGCTACAAAAAGTGTAGCTGCTTGCTTTTAATAAACAGACACTTACCTTGTCCATGGTTTCAGCGACGTGCCGGCCGGGGCTCCGCTCCTCTCCCCCCCTCCTCGGCCGGCGTCTTCATTACAACTGTGGGCACCCGGCCGTGACAGCCTTCGGCTTCACGGCCGGGCACCCACTGCGCATGCGCGATCGGCACTGCGCATGCACGAACGGCGCTGCGCCGTCCCATTGGACAGGAGATCGCCTGGGACCTGTCAGTGTCCCAGGCGATCGCCTGCAGGGAGGGGCTGAAGTTAGGCGATTAAGCTTAATCGCCTAACCAGCCCCTTGGCGGAAGGAGGAAGTGGGACAGGAAGTCCCACTCCTCCTGAAGCCCCCACTCGCCCCCCCAAAAAAATTACATGCCAAATGTGGCATGTAAGGGGGTGAGGAGTGGGTTAAGCGGAAGTTCCATTTTTGGGTGGAACTCCGCTTTAAGAGGTGTTTGGGAAGTGTTACAAACGCAACCCAACTGCCTGTTTTTAATGTCTGTGTGAAAGAGCCCTGAAGGGGGTAATTCTTCCCAATGACCACAAGTGTATGGAGCATTCTTCCCACTGACCAACACATTAATGAATCATAAGTTGCAGATATAGTAATTTTTCGCAGGCTTTCCCTGAGACCAGAAAGTTATTTCAAGGGCTCCTCTGTGTTGAAAAAGCCTGCTCTACACCCCAAGTCCCATCCCCAATTCCCCCTGCCCTTAACTTCATGGGTGATGAGCTGTCAGTGCCCACGCAGCCAGTGTAGTGGTTCTTGGACTTGAAATCCCTGGTCTTCGCCCCTTTTTTTTCTGCAGGGCTTCTGGGGCAGATCAGAGTGATTCTGTGGTCAGTGGTGGCACAGAGAATGTCTCTGAACTGTGCCCTACAGAAAGAAGTGAGAGACGAGCAGTGGTTTCAAATCCCTATATGGCTACACCAGCTGCATGGGCATTGACAGCTCATAACCAAAGGAGGCAAGTGCAGCGGGGAGTGGGGGATGGGGAATGTGTAGTATTAGTTAACTTTTTTGTTTATTTCTGAAAAAGTGAACTAACCCTTTTTAAAGGAACAGTTCACTTAAATTAGACTTCCAGGCATTCAGAAATTACTGCATTACTTCATCAGCATTTAGAGTCCTTCTTTTTTTTTTTTTTTTTTTTCTTTCAACACTAACCACAGTGCCATTGAGTGAGTTCCTGTTAGTGACTAGTGCACACTCCTTGTCTGGGTGGATGGCGCACCGCATGAAAAATAAAATCTGAGCAATGGCACAGCTGTTGGCAGCTTCCTGTGTGTACAAGCCTTCTCATGTTTAACCACTTGTTTCCCGGGGTAGTTTTTACATTTTTTGCACATGTTAAAATCTGCATATTTTTTTCTTTTTTTTGCTGGAAATTACTTTTTGCCTCCAAACAATTTTTTTTTTAAAGCAGAGACTGTGAAGAATAAAATGGTGGTAGTTGCAATTATATTATACCCAACTGTTTGGGAAAATATAAAATATGAGTTTTCATTGTGTACATAGATACAGAACATGTCAAGCCTTATCATTGCTTGCGCCTGTGAGATTACGAAAAATATTATGGTACCCAAAATTAGGGTTGTCCCGATACCACTTTTTTAGGACCGAGTACAAGTACCGATAATTTTTTTCAAGTAGTCGCCGATACTGACACCGATACTTTTTTTTTATTTTTTTTTTTTTTAATGTGTCCACAAATGCAGCCGTGTCCACAAATGCAGCCATGTCCCCCCACAAATGCAGCCATGTCCCCCCACAAATGCAGCCATGTCCCCCCACAAATGCAGCCATGTCCCCCCACATATGCAGCCATGTCCCCCCACAAATGCAGCCATGTCCCCCCACAAATGCAGCCATGTCCCCCCACAAATGCAGCCATGTCCCCCCACAAATGCAGCCATGTCCCCCCACATATGCAGCCATGTCCCCCCACATATGCAGCCATGTCCCCACACATATGCAGCCATGTCCCCACACATATGCAGCCATGTCCCCACACATATGCAGCCATGTCCCCACACATATGCAGCCATGTCACCCACACATATGCAGCCATGTCACCCCCACATATGCAGCCATGTCACCCCCACATATGCAGCCATGTCACCCCCACATATGCAGCCATGTCACCCCCACATATGCAGCCATGTCACCCCCACATATGCAGCCATGTCACCCCCACATATGCAGCCATGTCACCCCCACATATGCAGCCATGTCACCCCCACATATGCAGCCATGTCACCCCCACATATGCAGCCATGTCACCCCCACATATGCAGCCATGTCACCCCCACATATGTCACCCCCACATATGCAGCCATGTCACCCCCACATATGCAGCCATGTCACCCCCATATATGCAGCCATGTCACCTCCATATCCCCCATATATGCAGCTATGTCACCTCCATATATGCAGCTATGTCACCTCCATATATGCAGCTATGTCACCCCCATATATGCAGATATGTCAGCCCCATATATGCAGCCAGTTCCCACATACCTACATCCTGCATCGCCGCTGCCGCCGCTTAGTTAATACAGGCGGGGAAGATAACAGCTTTCATTTGAATAGCTGTATCGTTTCCTGCCGCGCCGCGTATAGACACTCCCCCTTGCTTGCGATCTGTCCAGTCACGAGCAAGGGGGAGTGTCTATGTGCGGCGCCGCGGGAAACGATAGCTATTCAAATGAAAGCTGTTATCTTCCCCGCCTGTATTAACTAAGCGGCGGGGATGCGGCGATGGTGTGGCGATGGTGCGGTGCGGCGGCGGGGAGGGGGGGGGGCGAGTATTCTATTCTGGTATCGGGGGTATTTGCGGGAGTACAAGTACTCCCGCAAATACTCGGTATCGGTCCCGATACCGATACTGGTATCGGTATCGGGACAACCCTACCCAAAATTCCTTTTACAGGTTAACTAAGAATTATGGCCATAGAATTATTGCTCTCACTCTGTGCTTTACGGCAATACCTTGTGTGTCACACAATGGGGTTTATTTACGAAAGGCAAATCCCCTTTGCACTGAAAGTGCACTTGGAAGTGTAGTCGCTGTAAATCTGAGGGGTAGATCTGAAATGAGGGGAAGCTCTGCTGATTTTATCATCCAATCATGTGCAAGCTAAAATGCTGTTTTTTTATTTTCCTTGCCTGTCCCCCTCAGATCTACAGCGACTGCACCTCCAGTGCATTTTCAAGTGCACTTTGCACTTGAAGTGCAAAGTGGATTTGCCTTTTGTAAATAACCCCCATTATGTGGAAATGCCCATGGTCACCATATGCTGCCCAGTTTGAGTGTGTCCAAGGGATGCTTTAAAGAAAAAAAAAAGGAATTTTGTAAGTTTTATGTTGTGCTTGTGTGCAATAGTAATGAGTTTATTGTATTGTTATTGAAAATAACATTTGTAATTCTACCAGTCCTATGCTTATAGATAATGTATAGGGGTCTTTTACAAACTCTGAAAGCTGTGGGTGAAAAAAGAAGTGAAAAAATATTGTGGTCACCCTAGATTAAAAATGAACCTTGAGACCTGGCAGTGAAAAGGGTTAAAGGTTTTTAGTGTGAAAAATAATAAATGCACATGTCTTTGTAAGTAAAAAATAAATAAAAAATGTGGATTTTTTTTTTTTAATAAGAATCCTGTGGAGCATAGCATCCACATTCAGTGGATGGCAAGTACAATGTCAGGTTCCTGCTGACACTTCATACAGCAATGTGCCCATACCTCTGTGTGGACAGACAGTTATAAGCGCTGATCAGCACTGACAGATTTGACTTTTCTTCATTTACAGATCTGATCTTAAATGTGACAGCAACTGTGGGGAAGAAGAACCTCCACCCGCTGTCATAGATTTTATTGTAAAGATATGCAGCGCTGAGGGCGCAACCCACTTCTCCACATAGCATTAAACAAATGAAACTTGGAAAAAAAATAAGTTTAAAATAAAATGAAGCATGCCCACTAGTGTGAATGGGCCTTAATTTGTTGGTGCACCAATAAGTAAAACATGCATTACCACAATGTGTGGTGTGCGTGTGTGGGAACGAAAGTTAAACCAGTTTTTGCTGAACTGTTACCCATATACGTCTGTGGAGAACTGCTCTTCTTTGTTGAGAGCGTGCTCATTGCATGGT
Organism: Rana kukunoris; assembly: GCA_029574335.1. Classification (NCBI taxonomy): domain Eukaryota; kingdom Metazoa; phylum Chordata; class Amphibia; order Anura; family Ranidae; genus Rana; species Rana kukunoris. Next base: position 257,231,016 of record CM056051.1, on the reverse strand, counting down.
GCCAGCCCAATGACAGAGCTGCCATGAGCTAAATGACGATAAAAATGTAATTTTTTAAATTGGTCATTAAAAACTACCGTGTGTAGGCTCCAGAGCATTTTTCTCGACGAACCGGCTCTATTTTTTCTCGTCGTGAAAAACGGTCGTGTGTAGGCTTTAACTACTTGCCGACCGCCCGACGTCATATTACTGCGCAGCGGTGGCTCTGTCTCACGGGAGCACGTAGCTCTACGAGACTTGTAGGGCTTGTAGGGCGCGCGTGCCCCCCGAGTCCCGCGTCGCTCTATTTTTGTTTATAGCGCAAAAAATAAAAACCGCAGAGATGATCAAATACCACCAAAAGAAAGCTCTATTTGTGGGAAAAAAAGGACGCCAATTTTGTTTGGGAGCCACGTCGCACGACCGCGCAATTGTCAGTTAAAGCGACGCAGTGCCGAATCACAAAAAGTGCTCTGGTCGTTGGGCAGCAATATGGTCCGGGGCTAAAGTGGTTAATGACAGGGAAAAAACGTGCATGCGCAGAAGCAAGTTATGAGAAGGAAAATTTGCATAATCAGCCCAAGGGGTGGCGCCATTCCAATGGAACTTCCCCTGTATAGCGCCGTCGTACATCTTGTACCTCACCGCGCTTTGCTATAGCATTTTTTTTTACGATCGTGTATATGCAAGGCGGGCTCGACAAGAATCACGTCGAGAAAAACGTTTTTTCCCATGACATGAAAAACGGTCGTGTGTACGCGGCATTATGCTTTCGTATGTCGCACAGATGTGAATAGGGTGTTTTTTTGTAAAAAAAAAAAAAAAAAATTAACTACTTAGCAAAGGTTGAGGTTTAGTGGAATATCGGGGCTCTGAACAGTGGCAAGTCTCTACAGCAGAGTAGACTTTTTATCACTAGATAACAGAAGTATCTCTGTATGTTCTACATTTGAAATGATTGAGGATGTAGTAGCGGTTTGGGATTTGTTCCTCCCAATCCCTCATCTGTTCACTTGGCTTCACCAAAAATATACAGATAAACCTGTTAAGACTATGTGAGGAGGTCAAAGCTCACAGAGGTTGGCACTAACTAAGCACTCTTCCTGTTATGTGAAGGAAATGCTGATCAACTATAAAGTAGTAGTTAAACTTATAAGGGACATTCAAATTTTGTGTTGTAAGGAGACAATGAGCATTGTTGATATAAACTAAGGAACTAGAGCAAGTCTCAGACTTTTAGAAAACAATAAGACATTGTGTGAAGGGGAAACGTCTTGCCATTTTCTAAAAGACTTCATGTTAACCTGTTATGAGAGGAATTTTGAGCTATTGTGCTGACCCTTAGGTGTCCATAATCTGTAGCGAGTACTCAGCCCAGGAAAGTCTGGCACACTCTCTGCTTTTCTGACTCAAAGTCTACAAACTAAAGTGTCCGTGTGATAGCACGGCAGCTAGCAATTCTGGAGGCCAGGAACAGCAGCCTCCATGTTTTTGTCATGGCAGGTGTCCTTTTACCTCATGGTTTGGGTCAAAGCTGAGTAATTAAATTCAAATTCTGGGTGGGTTCAAAGAAAAGGCAGTTAAATGCAATTATGAATTTATGTAAAAATATACAGGCATTTGAACAGGTAAAATATATTAATAAAATACATATATGGGAGCAGGGGGTGTGTTTTTTTTTTTTTTTTTTTTTTTTTTAAAAGCAGTGGGCCTGTTTGCAAGACTATAAGTTAGGCCTCCTGAGCTGCAAATGATAAAATGGGAATGTTTCTAATTGCGCTGAATATTGGGCAGTTGCTGTAGATCTGAGGGGGACAGGCAAGGAAAATAAAAATCTGCATTTTAGCTTGCACATGATAGGATGATAAAATCAGCAGAGCTTCCCCTCATTTCAGATCTACCCCTCAGATTTACAGCGACTGCACTTCCAAGTGCACTTTTAGTGCAATTTCAAGAGCAGTTTGTAAAAAGTCCACTATGTGATGATGTTTTTGGCAACTGGTTCCCTTTAGTGAGACATCATAGTTTAACCACTTAAGGACCGCCTCCTGCACATTTACGTCGGCAGAAAGCCACGGCTGGGCACATGCACGTACAGGTACGTCCTGTGCTAATGCCCAGCCGTGGGTCGCGGGCGCGTGCCCGCGGCGTGCTCCCGTGACCCGGTCCGAAGCTGCGGGACTCGCGGACCGGATTGCCGCTGGAGTGCGGCGATCGGTCCCGGGAGCTGAAGAACGGGGAGAGCTGTGTGTAAACACGGCTTCCCCGTTCTTCACTGCGGCGGCGTCATCGATCGTGTGATCCCTTTTATAGGGATACACAATCGATGATGTCACACCTACAGCCACACCCCCCTACAGTTGTAAACACACATTAGGTCACACATAACCCCTTCAGCGCCCCCTTGTGGTTAACTCCCAAACTGCAAATGTAATTTTCACAATAATCAATGCATTTTAAATGCATTTTTTGCTGTAAAAATGACAATGTTCCCAAAAATGTGTCAAAATTGTCCAAAGTGTCCGCCATAATGTCGTAGTCATGAAAAAAATCGCTGATCGCTGCCATTAGTAGTAAAACATTTTTTATAAAAATGCAATAAAACTATCCCCTATTTTGTAAACGCTATAAAATTTGCGCAAACCAACCGATAAACGGATATTGTGATATTTTTTTTTTACCAAAAATATGTAGAAGAATACGTATCGGCCTAAACTGAGGAAAAATTTTTTTTTATATATTTTGGGGGGATATTTATTATAGCAAAAAGTAAAAAATATTGAATTTTTTTCAAAATTGCCGCTCTATTTTTGTTTGTAAGCGCAAAAAATAAAAACCGCAGAGGTGATCAAATACCACCAAAAGAAAGCTCTATTTGTGGGAAAAAAAGGACGCCAATTTTGTTTGGGAGCCACGTCGCACGACCGCGCAATTGTCAGTTAAAGCGACGCAGTGCCGAATCGCAAAACCTGGCCGGGTCCTTTAGATGCCTAAAGGTCCGGGTCTTAAGTGGTTAAAATACACTAATTGATTCTACTAGTGAATTCCTTACTTCTTAGAGAAAGATTAACATATAGTCGTAGGGGGGAAACTGGGAAATTTGATCAGATTTGGCAAACATGGCTGAGGGACGACAGACTTTCTCCACCACAGGCGATAAGGGATAGACTACGGAGATAAATATAAGGAATAGGGAGGAGTAGTGTACGAAAAAATAAAAATAAATGAGAGGTAAAATTAAAGGTGGTGTGGGTAGAGAAGGGTGGTGTGGGTAGGGAAGGGTGGGAGGGAGGGTGGCAAATAGAAACACGCACAAAATAATGCACAAAAGGGATATAGACAAGAAAAGGGAGTAAGTCTGGGATCTAGAGTTTTACACATTTTATTATCGATTTAATATGCACTGTATTTTGTATTTGAATATCCGCACAAAGTGTATGATAAATGTAAACATTGAATAAAAAAAGAAATGATTAAAAAAAGAAAAAAAAAAAATACACTAATTGGCTTCAAAACAGGGTTGGCTCGGGGCGCAGCGCACTGCGCTCAGAGCCCACCTAGTTTCTTTCTCGTACATCACGGGACACAGAGCGGCATATTCATTACTATATGGGTTATATGGAGTACCTTCAGGTGTGGACACTGGCAATCTCAAACAGGAAGTCCCCTCCCTATATAACCCCCTCCCCTAGAGGGAGTCCCTCAGTTTTTTCGCCAGTGTCTTAGGTGTTGGTCACGGAATAGCTTTGTGTAACGGCTACCCATGTAGGGAGAGGGTATCAGCCGCTGACGACGTCCTTTTCCCTGGCAAGTTGCTATATAAGTAAGTCCAGTATAAGCCCCTCCACGAGATCCAGAGGGAGAGTTAGGTCCAGTTGTAAGAGGCACAGAATAAATCCCATTGCATTCCCTTCCATAAACGAGACAGGCTACGTTTGAAGGGTCCAGTAGACTAACTTTAATGGTACATTTCTTGGTTTAAATATAGTTACAAACTTGTGAATAATCAAGGAACAATGGAACTCTCCGCCCCCTCCCTCCACAGGGGGGGCCTCAAGTTAGACACACTGTCACCAGGCTAAAGAAGCCACATTCCTTTCTCAAATACAATTCAATCACAGATAATCCCCTCCGTAGCTAAACATTTCGGCTCCGCAAAGCCTGACAGTTCTTCTGAACATAAGTGACATGCTATTTCAATACAACTGGCCGGATACTGCTAATTTGGAATACAATATACAATCTCTTAAGGATAAATACAGGTCTTTCACACACACAATAGATCAATTAACCTTTGGGAATAGAGAGGTGAATTAGCATACTAAAGAGAGGTTTCCAGAGACAGGCTGATTCAGTTCTAATCTACATCTTTACAGACAGAGGATGTTCACACCTCATAATATACCACTGCATGATTATTATAGATGTACAGGCAGAATACATAGTTCCGTTACACTTTGCTCCACATCCTTGGGATTAAGGGCGGGCTAACCGGATCTGTCCAAGGAGCCTCAGTGCCAAAGTGGACAGTACCCGGGCCCCAAACCGTGGGGTTTTGCCTATAATGCTCCTCTTTTGGAGGGCTGGACCCTGGGCCCAGGACTTGGAGTTCATAAAGACCATAAGTTCCTGTTTGCCAGGGTGCTATATAGGTCCAGGACAGTGGGTACCTTCATAGGACCCCAGGGCCTGAAGGTCTATTACGCTACCCACGGAGATGGGAGAAGATTGGATCGTTTTGCTAGACAAACATCCTGCAGCATGGAGCAGGTAAGAGGGGAGCCTGCGGGACTTGGTTCGACAGCAGGCTCTCCGGGGTAACCTAAAAGGGGGGTAGCCTAAGTATGCTCTGCATTGGCAACCTTGCTCACTATGTCTGAGAAAGACAGGATGATCCCATTTCCCCCATCACTAGGTTCCCCTGTCTAAAGAATGGTGTTGCTAGCTACCTGCTGCTTTCTTCCTAGGACTGGTAAGGATCCCTATGGGGCCTTTTTGGAGAGTCCTACCTGGCCGGGGGTTTGAATCTGCCGCCTGATACTGCAGTCCTGGGTCTCCAGCAGCGCGGCTCCTCCATGTTCCTCCTGCTCCGGCATACGCGCGCGCGTGCGCGCGCACGTCTTATAGACGTTTTTCGCGCCGTCCAGAGAGGAGGGCGGGGGGGGGCATGCCTGCAGCGTCATACAGGGGCGCGCCTTGTGCTGTTATAGATCAGCAGGCATTGTCAGTGCTCAGTCTGAGGCTGATCTCAAAGGGAGAGGACGCAGAGCGGCAGAACAGTGACTCCCGGTGGCGGAAGAGGGGTAGTACATGCTGGACTTTGTTCCAATGCCTTTCTGTTAAGCCAAAAATTCCCCTTTTTGCAGCAGGTTGGAGGCTGGCAAACTAAGTTTGGGGTCGCTGTATGTTTTGAAAAAAAAAAAAAAAAAAAAGAAAGAGACTTATATATATTTAAAAAAAAAAAAAAACATACGGGGCCCCATCAGTTTTTGGGCATTAGTGATCTATTGTCCCCTAAGCTCTAGTTTTGTACTCCTGGCCACTACAGTCTGTTGTTGTTGGCGGAGTCCCTCGATTTTGTATTATGGCTTCCAAAGGTTCGGGGTCAAAGGGTACAAAAAAGACCAAAAAACAAAGGGGTTCCCCCTCTGATTCTGATGATATGCCGATACTTTCCCCGCAACTTATTCCCATAAAGGTCGCCTTGGATGAGCCATTAGGGGGGTCTGGTGCGGAGGCTGGCCCAGATCAGCCCAGCCCTGTGTTTATCACAGAGGAGATGCTAGCTGTATCCCTAGGGGGGCTAGAAGAGAGAATAGCAGCATTGATCGCTAGAGCTATTCCTGGCAAGAAACGGGTTAGATCCCCATCACCAAGAGGTGTATCCTCAGATGCTGAAATTCTCTCTCCGGAGGAATTGGAATCGCAGGAGGATCAACTAGACCTGAACCAAGAGGGTTCAGGGATTGAGGGATCTACCTCTGAGGAGCCATTTTCAGACTCCCAGACAGAGAGACTGTGGGTGCAGTCTTTGACGGACATGGTCCGCTCGGCATTTAGTTTACCATTGCCAGAGCCTCAGGTTCCTCCGGTATCCTCTCTGGGCTCTTTGAAAGCTCCGTTAAGCAACGCAGTTTTTCCGGTCCATCCTCTCTTGGAGGAATTGATCTTTCGGGATTGGGTACGGCCGGATAGGATTTTTCTGCCACCGAAGAGATTTGCGGTCATTTATCCCATGGAGGAAAAAATTCTCCAAGAGGTGGAGGCTCCCAGTGGTGGATGCAGCCATCTCATGTGTGAATAAATCACTAACTTGCCCGGTGGAAAACATACATATGTTTAAAGATCCGGTTGATAAACGGTTAGAGACACTTTTAAAAGCATCCTTTGCTACGGCAGGAGCAGTGATACAGCCAGCTGTGGCGGCAATTGGAGTTTGTCAGGCGTTAAAGGACCAGACAAAAGAAATGCTAAAGGACATGCCTACCCAACAAGCAGAAGAGTTTTCTGACATTCCCAGAGCTCTGTGTTTTGCTGTAGATGCTATAAAGGATTCCATCCAGCAGGCCTCTCGTTTATCACTATTTTTGGTGCACATGAGAAGGCTCTTATGGTTGAAGAACTGGGCGGCGGAGCCCCCATGCAAAAAGCTTCTGGCAGGGTTTCCCTTCCATGGAGGACGACTCTTCGGGGAGGATCTGGATAAATACATTCAGACTATTTCAAGTGGCAAAAGTACCCTTTTACCGGTCAAAAAGACATTCCAGGGTCCTACATTTAAAAGGCAGCTCTTTCCTGTCTCAGGGCCCTCAAATTCCAGGCAGTATCGACGGCCGCCTGCACGATCCAACGTTAACAGTAGATCGCAGGGACAGGCCCCTGGGGGTAAGAGGCCATGGTATCGCAAGCCGACAAAGACAGCCCCTAAGTCTGCCTTATGAAGGGGCGCCCCCACTCTCGCGGGTGGGGGGAAGGCTTCGTTTCTTCTCAGAAGTTTGGGAAGCCAAGATCCCCGACAAATGGGTCCGGGCGTCTGTAACCGCAGGCTACAGACTGGAGTTTCTAAACTTTCCTCCGCCTCATTTTCAAGAATCAAGGCTACCAAAGGATCCAGCAAGGAAGGCCTCGATGCTGGCAGCTTTGGATCACCTGCTTTGCCAGGACGTAATAATAGAGGTGCCAGCCCAAGAGCAAGGGCTAGGTTTCTATTCCAATCTCTTTGTCATACCAAAGCCCAACGGCGATGTCAGGCCAATCTTGGACCTAAAGAGGTTAAACGGTTACCTAAGGGTTCGTTCCTTCCGGATGGAATCCATCCGGTCAGCAGCCGCCGCGCTTCAGAGGGACGATTTTCTGGCTTCCATAGACATAAAGGATGCTTACCTTCATGTACCAATCTTTCAGTCGCATCAAAGATTTTTACGCTTCGCGGTGGGGCAGCGACACTTCCAATTCAGGGCGCTCCCCTTCGGGCTGGCCACGGCCCCCCGGGTATTCACGAAGATCCTAGCCCCAGTTCTGGCCAATCTAAGGATCCAAGGGGTCACAGTCCTAGCGTACTTGGACGACCTTTTAATCATAGATCACTCACGGCCGTGTCTGCAACAGGCAGTAAACCTCACGGTTCAGTACCTCGAAGGATTCGGCTGGGTCCTAAACCGGGAAAAGTCAGCGTTCCAGCCTACAAAGCAGTTGGAATACCTCGGCATGAGGTTAGACCCAGAACAGCAAAGGGTGTTCCTGCCCCTTGTAAAGATCGAGGCTATCAAGGGGTTGGTTCAGTTGGTTCTAAGCAAGAAAAAAACAACTATTCGCCTGTGTATGCGATTACTAGGCAAGCTAGTGGCCACGTTCGAGGCAGTACCATACGCTCAGATCCACACTCGCGTCCTACAGGCAGCCATTCTAGCAGCCTGGGGCAAGAAGGCACATGCCTTAGAGTCCCCTTTGACGCTATCATCAAAGGTCCGACAAAGCCTGGCCTGGTGGTTGAACCCTCAGAATCTTCTAAAGGGAAGATCCTTCAGCCCTGTTGTCTGGAAGGTAGTTACCACAGACGCCAGCCTGGCAGGCTGGGGGGCGGTTTTCGAGGGGTTCTCTCGCCAGGGAACTTGGGTGAAAACAGAGAGGCAGCTCCCCATCAATATCTTGGAGATCAGAGCTGCTCGCCTAGCCCTTCTGGCATGGACCTCCAGATTACAGGGGTTCCCGGTGAGAATCCAGTCAGACAATGCCACAGCGGTGGCATACATAAACCACCAAGGGGGAACCAGGAGTCGGGCCGCTCAGAGGGAAGTGAGCTTGATTTTTCAGTGGGCAGAGGTTCATGTACCCTGCATTTCGGCGATATTCATTCCCGGAGTGGACAAACTGCAGGCAGACTTCTTAAGTCGCCAGATTCTGTCGCCAGGGGAGTGGTCTCTGCATCCCCAGGTCTTTCAGACAATCTGCCAGAGGTGGGGAATGCCAGACGTAGATATAATGGCATCCAGGTTCAACAAGAAACTAGACAGGTTCGTGTCTCGAGCGAGGGACCCTATGGCCTGCGGAACCGATGCGTTGGTTTGCCCTTGGCATCAATTCAAACTTCTATATGCATTCCCTCCGCTACAGTTACTTCCTCGCCTGTTGCGCAGGATCAGAGTGGAGCACAAGCCAGTCATTCTAGTGGCTCCAGCTTGGCCCCGGAGGACGTGGTACTCACTAGTCCTGAAGATGGCAGTGGGAGACCCTTGGACTCTTCCTCTACGACCAGACCTACTCTCACAAGGCCCGATCCTCCACCCTACATTACAACGTCTAAATTTGACGGCCTGGAGGCTGAATCCCTGATTCTCAGGGGTAGAGGTCTGTCTAGGCAGGTAATTCCTACCCTGATTAGGGCTAGAAAGCCGGCCTCCAGGGTGATTTATTACAGGGTATGGAGGAACTACGTAGGCTGGTGTGAATCCAAAAGATGGAATTCCCGCAAATATACCATTGATAGGGTGTTAAGTTTTCTCCAGCTAGGAGTGGATAAAGGCCTGGCATTAAGCACAATCAAGGGACAGATTTCAGCTCTGTCAGTGTGGTTTCAGAGGCCGCTGGCCACCCACTCGCTGGTAAAGACCTTCATACAGGGGGTCTTGCGTATTAATCCTCCTGTCAAGTCACCAATTTGTCCATGGGACTTAAATCTTGTCCTGTCCACTCTACAGGAACAACCCTTTGAGCCGTTGGCTGAGATTCCTTTAGTTTTACTGACAAGAAAGTTGGTTTTCTTGGTCGCCATAGTTTCGGCCAGGAGAGTGTCAGAATTAGCAGCCTTATCGTGTAAGGAACCATATCTCGTTCTACATAAGGACAGGGCAGTTCTCCGGCCCCATCCTTCCTTTCTACCAAAGGTTATATCCAATTTTCACTTGAACCAGGATTTGGTACTTCCATCCTTCTTTCCGAAACCCACTTCTAGAAAGGAGGGGTTGCTGCATACCTTGGATATTGTCCGGGCCATGAAGGCCTATCTTAAAGCTACAGAAAAGATCCGGAAAACAGATGTGTTATTCGTTCTACCAGATGGCCCCAAGAAGGGGCAGGCAGCTGCAAAATCCACCATCTCGAGATGGATTAGACAATTAATCATTCAAGCCTACGGGTTGAAGAGGTTGCCTCCTCTGTCGGTAAAGGCCCATTCTACCAGGGCCATGGGCGCCTCCTGGGCAGCACACCATCAGATCTCTATGGCTCAGATATGCAAGGCGGCGACGTGGTCATCAGTCCACACGTTTACAAAGTTTTATCAACTAGACGTGAGAAGAAATGCGGATTCTGCCTTTGGACAGGCAGTACTACAGGCTGCAGTTTAAGATCCTCGGGATCAGGGGCACCCTTGGTTGTAAAAGAAAAAAAAAAAAAAAAGTTTTTTCTTGACTAAGTTGGAATTATTATTATTATTTGAGTATACCTCTAAATTAAATCCTTCTTTGGAAGATGTCTCCCTCCCCTCATTAAAGCATTGCTTTCGGACATCCCATATAGTAATGAATATGTCGCTCTGTGTCCCGTGATGTACGAGAAAGAAAAAGGGATTTTTAAATACAGCTTACCTGTAAAATCCTTTTCTTGGAGTACATCACAGGACACAGAGCTCCCACCCCTCTTTTGGGTGAACATTTTGGGAGGCATACTGCTTGCTACAAAACTGAGGGACTCCCTCTAGGGGAGGGGGTTATATAGGGAGGGGACTTCCTGTTTGAGATTGCCAGTGTCCACACCTGAAGGTACTCCATATAACCCATATAGTAATGAATATGCCGCTCTGTGTCCTGTGATGTACTCCAAGAAAAGGATTTTACAGGTAAGCTGTATTTAAAAATCCCTTTTTTGTGAAGATAGCGAATACATTTTCGCTATTTTCACACTAAAGATCCCCCCCACCAATCGGGAGGCAGGTCATGAGACCTGTGTCCCAATTTGCCAAAGTGTCAGGCGATCCTATTGGATGCCTAGCGCTTAGGCGGAAGAGAGAGGCGATACATGACGCGACCACTTTGTATTAGAAATGATTCTGCATTATAAAGTTTAGTGCTAGGTCGGTAAAATGAGGTTTAGTCAAAAAAAAAAAAGGGGGGGGGGGGGGGACTACAAATATCAAATTTGATTTGCCATTCACCAGGCATGTTGTTTTGTACCTGCTGCATTATTACATTCTGTGCATTTTAGGACAGACACACTACAGGTCTGTATATTTGTATACAGTTAGTAAAACTTTGTGATTACACTGCTCTTTTCTTATCACTGTATTTTGTGTGTTTATAAACCAGATGAACTGTTTCAGAAGGTTGCAGAAGACTTTGTGAACTACAGCAGTTTTCAAGTTCATACAGGTAGGTTAAACAGGCAAATATCTCCCATATAATGTGCCTGTAAGGCAGATGGAGCAAAGTTTAGTAGAAAAATCAAGGCTTTAGCAAAGGTTCCTGGAGAAAATATTAGGAACATGAAAGGCACCCTTTAGAATTGTGTACAGTCTTTGGGCTCTTTCACACCAGAAGCGTCTGAACACATTTCTTTTTTTGTGCATTCACGTGCATGAATACTACCCCACCAAATGACCCTTCCCAACACAAATACTACCCCACCAAATGACCCTTCCCAACACAAATACTGCCCTGCCAAATTACCCTTCCCGACGCAAATACTACCCCGCCAAATTACCCTTCCCAACACAAATACTACCCCGTCAAATTACCCTTCCCGACGCAAATACTACCCCGCCAAATTACCCTTCCCGACGCAAATACTACCCCGCCAAATTACCCTTCCCAACACAAATGCTGCCCTGCCAAATTACCCTTCCCGACGCAAATACTACCCCGCCAAATTACCCTTCCCGACGCAAATACTACCCCGCCAAATTACCCTTCCCAACACAAATACTACCCCGTCAAATTACCCTTCCCGACGCAAATACTACCCCGCCAAATTACCCTTCCCGACGCAAATACTACCCCGCCAAATTACCCTTCCCGACGCAAATACTACCCCGCCAAATTACCCATCCCGACGCAAATACTACCCCGCCAAATTACCCTTCTCAACGCAAATACTACCCCGCCAAATTACCCTTCCCGACGCAAATACTACCCCGTCAAATTACCCTTCCCGACGCAAATACTACCCCGCCAAATTACCCTTCCCGACGCAAATACTACCCCGCCAAATTACCCTTCCCGACGCAAATACGACCCCACCAAATTACCCTTCCCGACGCAAATACTACCCCGCCAAATTACCCTTCCCGACGCAAATACTACCCCGCCAAATTACCCTTCCCGACGCAAATACTACCCCGCCAAATTACCCTTCCCGACGCAAATACTACCCCGCCAAATTACCCTTCCCGACGCAAATACGACCCCACCAAATTACCCTTCCCGACGCAAATACTACCCCGCCAAATTACCCTTCCCGACGCAAATACTACCCCGCCAAATTACCCTTCCCGACGCAAATACTACCCCGCCAAATTACCCTTCCCGACGCAAATACTACCCCACCAAATTACCCTTCCCAGCGCATATATTGTTTTCTGCAAGGACAGGAGCAATGTAGGAAGGGAATAGGGCAAATTAATCAAGCCTTGTACAATCAGATCTCAGAGCATGCTGCATACTCTCATGTATACAGACAGGAGGAAGAGAGCACACTTCTTCCTGGTTCTTTCTTTCTCCTCGTTTGCTGCTGTCACTACTCCTGTCGGTAACCCTGAAAGCTGTGCAGGTGCCTGACTTGTCTTTAGCAACCAATGATGTCATAGGTTGGTAGGATGCAGGCACACATAAAGCTTTAAAAAAAACACTGGCACCTGGTTGAGAACTGCTATCCCTAGGTTCTGTACAGACAAAAAAGTGATAAAAGAGTGGCATAACCCAGCAGCTCCTATGTTTCTGTTATTGCATATTTTAAAGCACAACTGAACCTACAGGATTTGAGGATTCATGCTGGAAAGGTGGTCAATGTCTTAAACTAGGTTCATACTAATCCGCTGTCATCCGTGCATGTTTGCCTCATCACATTGCCCTTGTGATCTGCTGGGGGTGCACTACAATATGAACGACACCGCAAATGCAGTGCATTTGTCTGCACTGGATCGCATGGTACAAAACGACGATGTGATCCGGCTGTGGTGCAGCTCCCAAAAGGTGCATTCATGACTTTGGTGTGATGCGGTGCGATCCGAGCCTATTCAAAATAAATGGGTTCAAATTGCACTGCACTGAATAGCATGCAAATTACACAGGCATGCAATGTGGTTCCTGTGTGATTCACATGCTAATCATAGTGTGAATCGAGGTGCATAGTTTTTCTTTGTTTTAAAGCAGCCACAGCCTGAGTAGAAAAGCCTGTCCCCTGTGTGCAGCTGCAGAGTGGGAGCCTTGCTCTTTGTAGGGAAGCAGTGGTCTCATTGTAGAGGTCTTACTCGCCCCATACTGAATCAGAACAGAAATGATGCAGCTACTGTTTGGAGAGCTGTCACTCAAACTCGGTATTGGATGTGGCCTGGTTCTGCCAATAGCTGTAGCATGGGACCCTTCTTCTCTAAAGAGATTGATGCTTCCCCACAGAGAGCAAGGCTATCATGCTGCAGCTGAACCAGGCCACATCCAATACTGAGTCTGAGCCACAGCTCTCCAAACAGTAGCTGCATCATTTATAGGTCAGATTCAGTATGGGATGGGTCAGACCAGGTCAGGCTTTTATACTTAGGCTGAGGCTGCTACTTTTTTTATTATTATTAAAATCTGTTTAACTGTAAAGCCTTGTACACACGATCAGTCCATCCGATGAGAACGGTCTGATGGACCGTTGCCATCGGTTAACCGATGAAGCTGTATGATGTGCCTACACACCATCGGTTAAAAACCCAATCGTGTCAGAACTCGGTGACGTAATACACGACGACGTGCTGAAAAAAATGAAGTTTAATGCTTCCAAGCATGCGTCGACTTGATTCTGAGCATGCGTGGATTTTTAACCGATGGTCGTGCCTACTAACGATCGGTTTTGACCTATCGGTTAGGCGTCCATCGGTTAAATTTTAAAGCAAGTTGGCTTTTTTTTTTAACCAAAGGTTAAATAACCTATGGGCCTCAGACACGATCGGTTTTGAACGATGAAAACGGTCCATAAGACCGTTGTCCTCTGTCTATCCTATCGTGTGTACGAGGCCTAAGACTTTGCACCCCCTTTGATATGCCTAAAATGTATTTAGCTCATTTAAACTTAAAGCGTAACTAAAGGCAGTATTTACTTCCTCTCTAATAGTCCAGGTCCTGAGCTAGCACCTTCTCCCCAGATATTGTCTGGCAGGGGATGATGTATCTAGTGTGCATGTACATAAGTCAGTCATGCCAGCACACAGAGACTGTGCTGGTGATGTGAGCTGAGCTGTGTGTGCACAGATCAGTTTGCATGCTGCAGAAGACTGAAAGCAGCCTGGTAGGTGCGTTTTATTAATGCTTGCCATCTTTGGTAAAAACTAAAGCCATTGGACTTTCATTGAGGCTGGGTTCACACTTGTGCGTGTGTATTTCAGCTCTTTTATCTCTGCAGATAGATAAGATAGGGTGACCAGACATCCCCAGTTTCAGGGGACAGTCCTCTGATTGAGGACACTGTCCCTGGACCAAGTCTGTCCCTGGTTTTGTCCCCAGATTGGATTTAATAGGGGGGCAGGGGCAGAATTAAAATAAAAAAAAATAGAATTACACACCCCTGCACCGCCGTGCCTACTAGCATAGGGGGATGTATTTTTTCTCAGAATCTGTGCCCCTTTCTGATGATCATGTGCTGGTCGGAGCGGAGGGAATATTTCTTCAGTTTTGGGCACATGCCCATTCAGTTTCGCTCGCATGTTCTTCTGCTTTGGCTCAAATCCTGGCCAGCCACCTGCCTTTGCCTTCCCTGGCGGAGTGATCTTCCTCTGCTCCCCATCCAGTAGTAGCCGGGGGCCCGGAGAGTAAGACTTGAGAGGCTGTGAGGCGGTGGGTGACGGGCAGAGAGTTGCTGATTGCCGCCATTACTAGTAAAGAAAAAATATGTCCCTGGATTTAATTTTAAAAATCTGGTCACTTTAAGATAAGAGAAGTGTTCAGCAGATTAGCTCAGTTTTTGCTGTGAATTTGGAGACCTGGGAGAAGTTCCGAGTGAGAGGAGAGTGGGGGAGAAATGTATTGAGCTGAATGACAGAAAATCCTGAAGATAACTGAACACATCTGCGAATCGGCTGCGTACCCATAGAAGATAATGGGACTGAATTCGCACCTGAGCCGCACCGCAAGGCATAAAATCTGCACACGTTTTTACTGCAATGCGCAGTGCGAATGCATCGCACATATGTGAACCAGCCTCATTGAAAACAATGTATTTAGAAATGTTCTGCGTATTAAATGCGGTTTAAGCCGCACTCAATTCGCATAGGTGTGAACCTGGCCTTAAACTAGACCTCAGTTATCTTGTAAACCATTTTAACAATCTTCCACATTGTTTCTCACCTGCACAGAACCTAAAGGAGTGGACTTGACACAAAAGAGAGATGTTACTTCATATGCCTGCTGCCATCACTAGAGAAGAAATATGCCTGAGGCCTGAACATCTTCCTTCTCTCGGACTGTCTATGTGCTATATTGGTTTTGCTTTTCTTCTTTTCAAGCTATGACAAGGACTTATGCTCATTAGTTTGAAGAGGTCATGGCTGTTTTTTTGGGGAATGATTACCTTCCAAAGGTATTCTCTATACTCAACGTATGCACAATAACTGATCTAGCATAAAAATGGCAGCAAGCATGAATAATCTGCTGAAATGAAGATGGATGTGCTTCCCTGGCATTGTAAAAATCATTTTTTCTCATAAGTATTAGCAGGTAATGAAGGATTTCACACTGTAAAAGTGGTTCATATAAAAACTTATTTTTGTGAGGAATGCTTTTCCCCCTCATTGGAGAGAAAATAGACTAGTTATAAAGCCCTGTAAGAAATCGTGCTGTGGGGTTCAGTGGGAAACCTTCCATTATACACATTGTCAGCTTGCACTCTTCTGTACATAAATGCAGTATGCCTGAAATGTGATTACTGAACTGCAGCATTCACCAGGGACTTGAACACTAGCTACCCTACGGTAGCACTAAATAGATGTTTTTTAAACTTGTAAACCTGCTGAGCTACCCCAGTCATGACATCTCATTTTTACAGTTCTATGTGAAGAAGGTATTTTTAAACAATGATCTGTTGATTTATTTTGTTCAGAAATAAAATCAACTTAAGACTTTTTTTTTCTTGTTTCGCCTCACTTGTCTTTAACTCGGTTTTATTTTCAGTTGCACTGCTTAAAAGTCTATCTCCTGCTTTTACAAATAGAAAAATGCACAAAAGTTCGCAGGAAAAAAATAAATGTACATGTATTTGTTTTTTTCTGCAAATGAACCACAATCTCTGGATCTAGCATGCAATGCCAGGCTCCTGCAGACTCTTCCTTCAGCTCTCTGTCCATATCAAGATACCACTTTTCACTTAGGACTCTTTCACACAGGCATTGAAACTATGCGGTAGAATTGCGTTGTTAATGCTTCCTTAAAGCAAAGTTCCACCCTAAAGTGGAACTTCCGCTCATCGCATTCCCCCCCCCCCCTTCCGGTGCCACAATTGGCACCTTTCAGGGGGGAGGGGGGTGCAGAGACCTGTAAAATACAGGTATTTGCACCCACTTCCGGGGAGAGATATCTGCAGAATACTGCCCCCGCCCCCGTGTTCTGGGGAACACAAAGTTCCCCCAACACAGCGTGACTCGTGCACGTGCAGTAGGGAACCTGGGCAGTGAAACCGCAACGCTTCACTTCCTTGTTCCCTTACCGATGATGGCGGTGGGGGCTGCCGAGAGATGAGCAATTGCTCGTCTTCGGCTGCCGACATCGCAGGCACCCTGGACAGGTAAGTGTCCATTTATTAAAAGTCATCAGCTGCAGTATTTGTAGCTGCTGGCTTTTAATATTTTTTGTTTAGGTGGACCCCCGCTTTAATAATACTCAAAATTGTTACAAAGAGGAGTGGATAGAGATGTTCACACTGCAGCATTAGCGTTGCGGCAAGGCAAAAATAACAGTGCCTGCAGTTTAGCAAGAGTTAGTTAACGTATTGCAACTGTCTCCATTTACTCCTATTGTAATGCACCTATGGAGTTCACGGTGCAGTTGCAAAGTGTCAAAAGTGAACATTTCCCATTTTAGCCTTGTGTTTGAGAAGTGTTGCCTGATGCAACATGAATGCCTGTACAACACATCCTAAATGCTATGGGTACGTTACTGCACTTTTAGGCTGCCTTAAAATTTAACACAAGCATAAAAGAGCCCTTAGGCTCAGAGCTGGAGGAATTTTTGATGAACTGCAAGTGTAGTTTTGGGGTCCTATTTGGACCATGTTACACACTAAATACGAGTTTAACATGGTGCAAAAGACTGAGCCTTTAAAACAAACTGTTAGAAAACAGTCATTGACCAGATCAGTTTTTCTTAATTTTGTGTAGCAGTGTCTGGAGTACCTTAACCACTTCCTTACTGGGCACTTATAGCCCTTCCTGACCAGGTGAAATTTCAGCTTCTGGCACTGCGTCGCTTTAACTGACAATTGCGCGGTCGTGCGACGTAGCTCCCAAACAAAATTGGCGTCCTTTTTTCCCCACAAATAGAGCTTTTTTTTGGTGGTATGTAATCATCTTTGCAGTTTTAATTTTTTGCGCTATAAACAAAAAAAAGAGCGACAATTTTGAAAAATAATATTTTTTACTTGTTACTATAATAAATAGCCCATTTTTTTTCTCAGTTTAGGCCGATACGTATTATTCTACATATTTTTGGTAAAAAAAAAAAAAATCGCAATAAGCGACTGGTTTGCACAAAAGTTATAGCGCTTACAAAATAGGGGACAGAATTATTATTAATTTTTATTATTAATTTTTTTTACTAGTAATGGCGGCGATCTGCGATTTTTTTTATTGGGACTGCGACGTTATGGCGGACACATCGGACACTTTTGACACATTTTTGGGACCATTCACATTAATACAGCGATCAGTGCTATAAAAATGCACCGATTACTGTATAAATGTGACTGGCAGTGAAAGGCTTAACACTAGGGGGGCATGGAAGGGGTTAAATATGTGTCCTGGGTGTGTTCTAACCGTGGGGGGAGGGGGGTAACTGGGGGAGGTGACCGATGCTGTGTCCCTACGTACAAGGGACACAGATCGGTCTCCTCTCTCCCCTGACAGGACATGGATCTCTGTGTTTACACACAGAGATCCATGCCTTGTCCCTGTAACCGCCGATTGCGAGTGCCTGGCGGACATCGCGGCCGCCAGGCACGCGCATCGGTACCTTAGGAATGCAGCGGGCGCGCGCGCGCCCTCTAGTGGCCAGGAAGAGCGCTGGACGCATATATGCGTCCAGTCAGAGATTCAGCAGCACCCAGCGGCCGCATATATTCGTACGGCCGTCGGGAAGTGGTTAATATTACTTTGCACCACACCTGTATGGACATCAGACCCATGCAAAGACAGTTTAGAGTGTTCTAACAAGCCAGCACAATAGGAGTCAACGGCAGCAGTGGAAAGATCCTTTTTAAGGGCTCTAACCAATTCTTTTTGGCAGATCAAAGGTTAAGGTTTGCCCTCTAAAGGTTTAGGGGTTTTCCTGTTAAACTGAGTCACTGGCAGATCCACAATTTACCTTAAAAAGGGGATGGTTTTAAACAGTGCCTATAAAGTGGCTTCCTTTCCTTCTGAAGCAGTCATGATTGGATGAGGAAAAAGTGTCAAGGTTGTAGCCAGATGACATTATACTGAAGGAACCAGAAGATAACTATCTTGAATAGGTATCCAAAGCCAAAGTCTAACCTTAGGAAATGCTTGTTTAACCACCTCAATACTGGGCACTTTCACCCCCTTCCTGCCCAAGCCATTTTTCAGCGCTATCACACTTTGTTACTGGGAACCCGGGCACGTGCATCGGGTTCCCAGTAACGCAGCGTGTGCGCGCCCCCTGGTTGCTCCGGAAGGCAAGGACGTCAAATGACGTCCTCTCAGAACGAGAGCACTATCGTGCCGCCGTCAATTGACGGCGACGGTAGTAAAAAGGTTAAAGGGACAATCATTTCTATGTGCACTGGATAAAGTGCACTTATTCTGTGAGAAAGATTGTAACCCATTGGGGTTTATTTACCAAAGGCAAATCCACTTTGCACTGCAAGTGCACTTAGAAATACAGTCGCGGTAAATCTGAAATGATGGGAAGCGCTGCTGATTTTATCATCCAATCATGTGCAAGCTAAAATGCTGTTTTTTTTTTATTTTCCTTGCATGATCCCCTCAGATCTACAGCGACTGCACCTCCAAGTGCACTTGCAGTGAAAAGTGGATTTTCCTTTCATAAATAGCCCCCTTTGTTTTAAATTGATCTGGTAAGCTGATAAATTGCACAATAAGGTTATTTTTGTTCATTTTAACTACTTTTGGAGGAAAGGTGTCTAAATGTGGAGAAAGACACAGATGACAGCTTACATGGAGACAAAGCCCTTTTAACCACTTCCCGCTTGCCGTATGCAGAATGGCGGCCGGGAAGTGGTACGGTTATCCTAACAGGGCATCACATGACGTCCAGCAGGATAATGTGGGGGCGTGTGGCATGTCAGTCTAACAAACCGCATCTCCGATCGTGGTAAGAGGCCTCTGACAGAAGCTTCTTATGTGATCAGCTGTGACCAAATCACAGAGTGAACCAGGAAGTGCCGGTAAAAGGCATTCCTCGTTTAACGCTGACAGGAAGAGCCGATCTGCGTCTCTCCCTGTCAAAGGTGGGGTCTCTGCTGATAATCAGCAGATTGATTATCAGCACAGCCCCCATCAATTGTACCAATCAGCTGCCAATGGGTGCCCAGTCTGTGCCCCATCATAACCCCCCTCAGTGCCCAATAAAGTGCCAGTGTCCATCACAGTGCCCAGCATTAACATCTGTCCAGTACCTGCCCAATCAATGCTGCCCATCAATGCCACCTGTCAGTGCTGAATATCGGTGCCCATCAATTCTACATATCAGTGCCCATCAGTGAAGGAGAAAGCAACATTTTATAACAGAAACAAAGAAAAACGTTTTTTTTTCAAAAATGGAAGTCTTTAGTTTGTTTAGCAAAAAATAAAAACCGCTGAGGTGATCAAATACCACCAAAATAAATCTCTATTTGTGGGGAAAAAAAAAATGTAGTTTTGGTACAGTGTTGCATGACCACGCAATTGTCATTCAAAGTGCGACAGCACTGAAAGCTCAAAACTGTCCTAGGCAGGATGGGGCGAAAGTGCCTGGTATTGAAGCGGTTCAAGGGCAAGGCGCATATTGACCTTGTTTTCAATAGGTCAAAATCTAAGATAAGCAGCCTGTTTGGATACTACACCGCATTTTGGACTTTGCACTTATTTTGGGATGGAAGACATTCAGATATATATTTTTTTTTTTTTTTGTCACAGATGTATTATTCATACATTTGAAAGAATTATATGGCATGTACGGTATATGGTTTAGTTGCGTTTGCACAGTTTTTTATTGATTTATTTTCTTACTAACTGGCAAATGTTGCCTGATGAGGGTTGGATAGCTGGAGGTGACCTGGCTGATGTTAACATAGAGTCGTAAGGGACCAGAAATCAGAGTTCCACATAATGGTTTTGAGATGCATCCGCAACAATGAACAGCAGGAAAGAGCGCGTGACATTACACCCAGTAGATATCTGCACTTAGTCCCTCAGCATTAACCCATTCTGAATTAAAACTAGCAGTAGCTGGAACCTTGAAAGACACCCAGCAGTGGAAAAGAGTTAGGGTCCTTTTACACGTGCGGACCGTTTTTTAGATCCATTTTTTATTATCAGTTGATCAGTTTTTTCGTCCGTTTTTCATCATTTTTTTTATCCGTTTTTTTTTTGTTAGAACTTTATTTTTATTACATATTTTGATGAAAAACGGATGTTAGCGGATCGGATGTTAAAACGGATCGTCCGCTAACATCCGTTTTTCATCCGTTTTTCATCCGTTCAAAAAAACGTAGCTTAACGGAGACGGCTGTAAACGGACGTTAGCGGATGCTCACCCGCTAACGTCGCTATCCCATAGGAAAGCATTGTAGTCCGTTTTTCATCCGTAAACGGATGTATGAAAAACGGACGAACGCACGTGTGAAAGGGCCCTTAGCCTAGTGCTCACCCTGATTGGCCTACTGACGTGACTCTGGAAAGCTAACTTTTACCAGTACAGTGGAACTTCGAAATGCGAGTAATGCGGTTAACAAGCATTTTCCAATACGAGCATTGTATTTTGAAAAATCCTAACTCGGGTTGTGAGTGTTGTCTCTCAAAATGTGCAAGGTTCAGGCCAAAGCAGTGTATAGTACCACGTTTGGCCTGGGGGGGGGGGGGGGGGGTGGCAAGCTGTCCTCAGACCTTTTTGGCTGTTTCCAAGGCTCTCCAGTGCCCCCCGCCTCCGGCCGAATTCGATATTGCATGCCATTGAAGTCAATGTGGAACTAATTATTTGTTTCCATTGACTTCAATGGGGATACTCACTTTGATATGCAAGTACTTTGGATTACGAGCATTCTCCTGGAACGGATTATGCTTGTAATCCGAGGTTCCACTGTAATGGAGTCTGAACACCACCACAAGTGGAACCCAGTACACCCAAAGTTCACATTGCAGGCTAGCCCAGCACATCTGGCTACAGCATTCTAAAAGGTAGACTGAGGAAAGGCCAATCTGGCTAGCTTTCGTGTAGAAACAGATTAAATGAGCATTGTAATGAGTAATCTTGATTGAAGTCAATAAAATAAGAGGGTAAAAACAGAATGGCTAGACAGCATTGGAATCTTCCATATTTCGTTAGAGTTTAGATCTTTTTTTTTTTTTTTCTGTGGCCAACATTTAGTGTGCTATGGTAAGGGGTGGGCTTCCTTTCCTTTTTTTAATCCTTGTGTGAACTACAAAAGCTTGTGTAATGCTTGTAACGGAAAGTGTGAAAATAAAACCTGTCTGTATAGAACCACTGTCAGTCTGCACCCAGTGGTGCAGTTCTACATTATATCATTTTTGTCTCAAGACAGGAAATACCACATTTGCATACCATAAACCTGACAGCAGAATTTGTCACATGTTTTGTGCAAGGCGAATAGAAGTCTATAATAAAGGATATACAGTTTTGACCTAAAAAAATGAATCGTTGAACTGTCCCATCTTTAGCACTTTCCAGGTCATTGCTATGAAGAAAAGTATATAGAGAGGTAAAGTAAACGCCTGAGATAAATACTTGTTTCAGGTCAGTTGTTGGTACTTAAAAGTAGAACGAAAGGCAAAATATTTAATCCCACTTATGCCTTGTACACATGATCAGATTTTGCGTCGGGATAAACTGACTGTCTTGCTTGCACACTGTCACACCAAATTCTGACACGCCGAGAACAATGAAGTTCAATGCTTCCGAGCATGCCTTCGACTTGATTCTGAGCATGCGTATTTTTTATTTTATTTTTTTCTCCGTCAGAGTTCCACACAGACCAACGGAATTGGCGATAGGAATTTTTTTCCATTGGAAAAAAGAGACCATGTTCTCTTTCTAAATTCAGATGGAAAAAAAAGTCTGATGGGGCACACACCCGGTCAGACTATCTGATGAAAAAATTCCATCGGACTTTTTCCATTGGAAATTCCGATTGTGTGTACGAGGCATTAAGGGTTCGGCGTTTGTTTTTTGTTGTTCTTCTGTGCCCCATTGGCGATATTTCCTGTCTCAAAGCAGGAACTCCAAACTGAGGGAATCCTAGATTGGCCAGGTTGTCGCCAGAACTAATGTCCCTATTGGAATATTTCAACTCAATTAATGTTCTGGGATTTTCTATGATAACAGTAAACAGTACAAATAGGGAGAGTCATCCCTTTCTAAAAAGGCACAGACAGCAATAAAAGCCTGACACAAGATCTGATCCTTCTCCATTCTATCCAATGCCTTTAGTTATACTTAAAAATACTGACGCTATCATATTAGCATAGCAATCAACATTGTCAGAAGGAAGAACAGCAGCCTAGATATTTTCCTTTACTGAAGTTTTGCTTAAAAGAAAAAATGCTGAGAAAATGGAAAAGGCTTCCATTTCTGACCTCTCTGAATGCTAGGTGCCTTGCTTCAAAACTTTGAGTTCTGCATGCAGATTAGAAGCCAGACATTCTGATCTGCACAATTGCTTGAAGTCATTAATTCAGAAAATGCTGAAAAGGTAAGCAACTGAAACCTTCATACTCCTTTACTACAGTTTTTACTTAAAAACATGGCAAGACTTGGAACTAAAAGGTGTCAGAAAATAGGATTAACAGCTTACCTGTAAAATCCTTTTCTTGGAGTACATCACAGGACAAAAAGCGGCATAGTAATTACAGTGGGCTAGATTCAGTAAGAGGTTACGCGGCTTATCTCTAGATAAGCTGCGTAACTTCTTAGATGCGCCGGCGTATCTTTTTTCTGTATTCAGAAAACAAGATACACCGGGATTGAGATAACATATGAGCGGTGTAGTTGTATTACGCCGTCGTATCTTAACTGCAATTTTAAGATGGCTGCTAAGGGCATTCCCGCTGATTTACACCTAGAATATGTAAATCAGCGAGATATGCCTATTCACGAACGTACACCCGGGCCGACGCAGTGAATTTACGAAGTTTACTTAAGGCGTTTTCCGGCATAAAGATAAACCACCAAAAAGATGGCACATCCTATGTTAAGTATGGACGTCGGGACCACGTCAAATTTTTCAGATTTCACATCATTTGCGTAACTCGTCCGTGAATGGGGATTTACGTCAATTACGTTCACGTCGAAAACAATGCGTCGTAGCGTCATAATTTGGAGCATGCGCACTGGTATACGTCCAAGGTTGGCGCATGCGCACTGGGATACGTCCAAGGTTGGCGCATGCGCACTGGGATACGTCCAAGGTCGGCGCATGCGCAGTTTAAAAAATGTAAAAACGTGGGGTCACAACACATTACCGTAAAACACGCCCACCTCATTCACATTTGAATTACCCAGGCTTACTCCGGGCCATTTACGCTACGCCGCCGTAACTTAGCTTGGGGAATACAGCATTTGCCTCGCTAATTTACGGCGGCGTAGCGCATTAGAGCTACGTTACGCCCTTGTGATTTTAAACCGGGCTACCTGAATCTAGCCCTATGTGGTTATAGAGCCTACCTTCAGGTGATGGACACTGACACACCCAAGATAGGAAGTCCCCTCCCATACCGGGAGTACCTCAGTTTTGTAGCAAGCAATAAGAGGGGCAGGAGCTCTGTGTCTCATGATTTACTCCAAGAAAATGATTTTACAGGTAAGCTGTTAGAAAAATCCTATTTTCTCTCGTACATCACGGGACACAGAGCAGCATAGTAATTACTATGGCTAGCAAGAATACCAACTTCCTGGTCAGGAGGCCTAAGGGAATGTGGGACAAAGGCTCAAAGGGCTGTCTTTGCAGCGCCGAAAGAACCAGGTTCAAGTCCCATGGGCACAAGGGGACCTTAATGGGTGGATTGATCCGAATCACCCCCTGCAAAAAGGATTATATTTGAGAATGCATAGCCAGCAGCCTTTGAAAAAAATATTGATAAGGCCGAGACCTGCCTCTTGTGGTACTCAAGGCTAATTTCATGTCTACACCTAACTGTAGAAAGTCAAGAACTCTACCTATGATATATTTACGAGGATGCCATCTCCTGGCTTCACACCAGGCCACATATGCCTTCCACACCCTGTAATATATAAGTCTGGGTGCTGGCTTTCTTGCATTAATCAAGGTGGACACCACAGAATTTGAGAGCCCCCTCTTTAAGATGTGGGATTCAATAGCCAGACCATCAAATTTAGAGTTCGTAAAGAAGGGTGGAATATTGGACCTTGTGAGAGGTCTGGATGAAGCAGAAAGGGTCCATGGATCCCCTAGCGACATCCTTACAATTTCTATGTACCAGGATCTTCGGGGCCATGCCGGAGCTACCAGAATCACCAGTTTCCCCTCTAGCCTGATCCTGCGAAGGAGCTATGGCAACATCTGCAACGGGGAAATGCATACATTTGTGAGAACTGGTCCCAGGGAGACAACAGTGCATCTGTCCCACGAGGGGATCTCTCGTCTGTGACAAAAAATTGTCCACCTTTGTGTTGAATTTGGATGCCAAGAGATCTACATCTGGTGGTCCCAATTTCTGACATATGGCTAGAAAGATGTCGGGGCGAAGAGACTATTCCCCTGGAAATAACTGTTGGCGACTTAGGAAGTCTGCCTGCCAATTCTCTATCCCTGGGATAAAGACTGCAGATATCCATGGGACATGACTTTCTGCCCAAGTCAGGATCTGATGTGCCGTCCTGGTGATTTATGTAAGCCACAGCCGTGGCATTGTCAGATTGTATCCTGACAGGGGAATCCTGCAAATCGGGTGGCCAGGCGTGCCACCCGAATTTCCAAAAGGTTGATGAGCAAAGATTTCTCAGAGACCGACCACCTTCCCTGGAGAGACAGTTTCCCCAGAACTGCTCCCCAGTCCAGAAGACTGGCATCTGTTGTAAACACTCTCCAAGAGATTGGAATGAAAGACGTCCCCCCTTTTGTAGATTTTGGGGTACCAACCACCAACAGAGGCTCTGTCGTACTGTTGGAGACAAAGACATTGGGAAGTCTAAAGCTTGGATCTTTTTGATGGCATTCTGTAAATTTGAGTGGAATTGGGCATATGGGACGGCTTTGAATGAGGCCACCATCTTCCAACAACCACATGCAAAATGGATGGTTCCCTTTTTCTACTGACCATCTGGATCAGCTCTCTTAAGGAAGTGATCTTTGTCTGGGGAAAAAAAAAATAAAAAAAATCTTTCTCTGATCTGTATCTATGAGCAGCCCTAAGTATTCCAGTCATTTTACTGGTTGTAAGGCTGATTTGTCCAAAGTAAGAACCCAACAACTCCAGAAACTTGTCCGTGTTGTGCACAGCTAGATTTAGGCTGGCAACCAAGTGATCTATCAGCAGCAGATCGTCCAAATAGGCCATTATTGACACTCAAGCTCTTAAAATGGCCAACAAAGGAGCCAAGACTTTTGTGAATACCCGAGGTGCAGTTGGCCAACCCAAAGAGCAAGTCCAAGAACTGATAATGGCACTGCTATACCACGACGCGCAAAAGCTGAGGGCCGGGAAAAATTGGTATATGTAGATATGCATCCTTGATGTCGATGGATGCTAACAGTTTTTCCCCCTGCAGGGTGGAGGCTTATGACTAAATTAACTCCATCCGAAAGGATCGGATATTTAGAAAATGTTTTAGACCTTTGAGATATCGTAATCGGTCTGACGTCCCCGTTCAACTTTGGGACTGTAAAGAGGTTTGAGTAGAACCCCAAACCTTGCTCCTCTATTGGTACCGTTATACCTGAAGGGTTCCACGTGTACTGGCACTTTAAGGCTGGCTCCACCCAGCAGTGATGACAAGGGTCAAGGGGCATAGCAGCCATCTTGGAGAGTGCACATGTAGGAAGCAGATAAGATGTACTGTCCTGAGATGCATGTTGCAGTGTACAGCCTGTACTGAAATAAACATCCATTGCTCCAGCACAGAGTCTTGTGTCTCTCACAACACACAGGACATGACAGTGGCGACGAGAATGGAATTTACAAAGTGTCTATCAGTCTGAGAGATAGAGAGAGACAAGGATATTGTGGATTGTCACCTGGATAAAACCAGTCACAGATCCCAGCAGGAAAATGTCATTAATCGGGACATTAAGTGAGTTTGATGACAAACAGACATCCTGGAGTTCCTGGGTTGAGAGGCTGGAACAGTATTTCAGTGCAAATGACATCACAGACAACAGGCAAGTTGCAGTTTTTTTGACAGTGGTCGGGGCCAAAACCTATGACACTCTTAGAGATCTGCTTTCCCCTGTAAAACCAGCAACTAAGACATTGGCAGAGCTGCTGACACTGTAACATGACAGGTACCTCCAAGATCACGCCTTGGCCCAAGAGTCGATCTAATGCCAGAAAGAGAGATTTTATTTTTACTGGATCCCTTGGAACGCTTGATGTTAGAAAACAAGGGGAAGGAAATTCCCGTAGCTTCAGCCTTTACCCTTGGGACACTGGAGAGGACCAATTGTCCTCAATCCTCTCCTGCCAAGTCCTCAAGAACAACCAAAGCCTTCCCCCCCACCCGAGCGAGTGGGGGGTGACCTTTCATAATGTCGACTTAGGGTCTGGTTTACGGTTCCAGGGTTTTTTGTGACCCTGAGCCTTCCCTCCAGGATTTGACCGGGAAAGCCGTCGAAACTGCTTAGAGCAGGGGTGGCTAACCAGTGGCCCACGAAGCCCTCTGATGTGGCCCGCGACCTCCTACTGTGGAATGGCGGGTTGGCAAGCCCAGATTGCAGGTTGCCACTCTGCCATACCACAGCATCAGTGTTGTGAATGAAGCTGGTGGTAGAGGAAGAAAGTGGCTGCGGAACAGAGCCCCATAAGCTGATGTTTCTTCTACAGCGCCAGCTTTGCCACAGAAGGAGTCTATGGCAAGGTTCAGCTAACCCGCAGGATAAGACACAGGTGCACTATGCTGCACCGTGGTGCGGGTAAACCGCAGCACATCAGTTGAAAGAAGTCTTGGGGCCTTTTCACATGATCTGCCCGACCAAGCGGGACCCTTAATTCACCTTTACAGAGCGACAGATGTCCGTTTATGCCCCCCAACCTCTAATCCAAAAAACAGAAGGGAATTCGACCCCTTCCATATGTGCAGATCGGAGAGACCATAGAGTAGCCGTGACCTGTCACCTGCCCGCTCCGCTCATTGTGGCCCACGACTGGTTACCAAGTTGCTTAAGTGGCCCATGCTATTCAAAACGTTGGGCACCCCTGGCTTAGAGGCTGAAGTCCCCGTGACTGGAGAGGTGGGCCGTTTAAAGGAAGGGCCCCTGAATCTACTCGACTGGCAAGAAAGAACTTTTCCCATTCGTCATTCTTTGAATATACTTATCCAAGTCTTATCCAAATAAATCGCTCCCCATAAAAGGTAAAGACAGCTAGGAGCTTTTTACAAGGTGTCTCGGCTGACCAGTGCCTACGCATGTGTACTATAAAAAGGAGCGTAAGGCTAGAGGCCTGATGGATTGAATCCTACCGCGAAACATAACGCCCTAGGCAAATCGGCCAGATCACAAGTCTGCTGAGCAGGAAGATCTTTTAAAACCTGTTTCATCTGATCCTTCAAAGCTTGACAGATACCTATAGCTGCCACTGCAGGTTGAGCTACCGCACCGGCCGTAGCAAAGGAAGTTTTTAATAACGTTTCCAACCTTTTGTCCGTAGGATCCTTAAACCACTGGACAAGTCAGAGTCTTGCTCACACAGGAGATAGCTGCGTCCACTGTAGGAATTCTCCACTTTTTGGTGAATTTTTCCTCCATAGGAGTCCCTCCAATAAAGGGTGAACAGGAAAGGAACAGTTAGCTTGAGCCCAAAGAGGAGACAGAGATAGCTGCCGGTTCTGACAGGGGTAATTTAAACGCAGACCGAACCATTGAACAGCTTTTCCGACTGAGGCTGAAACTGGTTCCTCCAAAGTGAACTCTTCTGAGGCAGACACATCAGAGCACTCCTCTGCCTGGTTCTCTGAGGGCAAATCAACTTCATCCTGGGACAATTGCTCAGCTGTAAGGAACTCCAAAGGGGGGGAGATCTGGCACGCTTCCTCTCGGGTAGGGAGGACGTGATTAATGCTGCCAATCTTTGTTCCAGTCCCCCCCAAGGCTGAGGCAAAAACCTCTTCCGTCACATATACAGGAGCAGGTGGGCTGAGGGCAGCAGCAGCACCCAATAACCCAGATGACTCACCCTGGGCAACTACCTCTGACTTATCAGGGGAGGATGGTACAGCAGAAGCATGACCGAGATCCTCAGAACCAGACGGTGAACCCTTAGCTTCTTAGGATTTTTGGTCCCAGAACCCTTAGAAGGCATGGTCCCGAGCACAAAGCGGAGGTACTCGCAGCAAAAAACAGCATCCACTGCTAAGCTATAGACCAGAGTATAAGCTGTTATAAAAGGTCAGCTGATGCAAACTAATGTGCCTGGGAATACCTGTATATACTGCCTTCTGTATGCTCAAAATAACACCAATTATGGTTTGTTTACTTATACCACATAGGAAACTACTGCCAGCACTGCTCCATGCTCCTGTGTCCCTCTAATTGCCACAGCGTCTCTCGCAGACCTTTTTTCTAGGCAGAGGATGCCCACACATGCGCAGAACAAGTGGAGGAGGCACGGAGCGTCATTACGCTAAGCTCCCCCACAACATTTCCGGCTGTTGAGCATGTGAATATAAATGCCGCCGAAGGAGGGGAGTGAGCGGGCATCCTCCCTCAGGATCCAGCCCTCCTAAGAGAAGCATTACAGGCAAAACCTCGTTCTTCTTAACCGAGGCCCGTGTACCATCCACTTTGGCTATGAAGCACTTTGGACAGATCCGAAATAAACTTGCTCAGGCCACAAAGGAACTATAAGCGAAGCTTTCTTGAATACATGTTAACCGTGACCAACACCTAAGACACTGGCGAAAAAACTGAGGTACTCCCGGTATGAGAGGGGTTGTATAAAGGGAGGTGACTTCCCGTCTTGGGTGTGCCAGTGTCATAACCTGAAGGTAGGCTCTATAACCACATAGTAATTACTATGCCGCTCTGTGCCCCGTGATGTACGAGATACAAACAAGAATTTCTGGTGCTCACCCCCACCCTGAGTACCGATACAAAAAGCACCCTGAAGCATTAAGGGTCAGTAGTAGGCAAACCAGGCATGATTGTCATCACTCGTTTCATGAATAGTATACATTAGTCTTTTCTTTACCCTTAAGCACAAGTTAGAGTGCCCCAGGCCAGCCTCCTAAGTTATTGGCATCAAGATTAAGTATGCTCCCAAGCAGAATTTGTTTAGAAGAGAGGTCTCCAAACTTCCTAACCAAAAACGGACAGTTTACTGTCCTTCATACTTAAAGTGGGGAAAAATGGAAAAAAAAAAAAAATCAGTGTACATACCTATTCTGCAAGCGAAAAAAAAAAAAAAAAAAAGTGCTGCATCTGGTCCCTGGGCCACAGGGTGGAGACCACCGATTTAGAAGCTAAACTAAATTAAGCTCCTTGCAGCTATGCATGTTTTCTGGCTCTCTAGTAATGCATCTTCAACAACCAAACCAGCAAAGAAAGCGACAGTAAATATGTCAGATAAAGATCATTAGAATAATGTAGAGCCTGTCACTGCTGACTTTGTTCCTGGAAAAGTTAGCAGCTTGGATGTCATGCATGTCATTCAGCAAGTGAACTAAGAACTCCCATTTCACATGCTTATTCTAGGTGACCAACCTTTGAAGGTAGTGGTAAACCATAGCAATATGTTTCTCTTTGGACCTTAAAGTGGATGTAAACCCACTCTCATCCTTTCTAAACTACTGCCATGGTGCTGATCTATAAGGATATACATGCCTCCTGCATGTATCCTTACCTGTCCACTGCCTCCCCTCGGTCTGTTATAAGAACTGAAAAAACAAAGATTCTGTGGGTGGATCTGTTGTCTGGAGCTTGGTGGGTGGAGTCGTGATGTCAGTAAACACCCCACCCACCTCTACACTCCCCTTGTCAACATGCATTTTGTTTTCTGTATTACTTACACTGAATTCTGCTATGATCACTAACATCCAGTCAAAATCCAGAAAAGTAACCACATGACTTCAGAAAGGGAGTGGGGGGATTACAAAATAATGCCCGTCTCCAAGCTAGCGCATGAGATATGTAAATAACCTGTCACTCACAGCAAGGGGGTGGAACAGATTAAGGTTTTTCTGTTAGTCCGTTTTATTTCACTGAATAAGAGGATTGCTCGGAGCTGGATTAACTGTGTGGCAAGACTGAGCACAGATGATAGGAAATCTTTTACTCTAAATTGTGACAGCAAAAAAAAAAAAAATTGGGGTTACATACACTTTAAGCCCTGGTTCACACTGCTGCATTTTAACATGTCAAATCGGCGGGATTTGCACAGTCCTAATCAGTGCGGCACTGCAGCGATTTCAAAAAGTCGTTTCCGTACTACTTTTTATTGATTTCGGCCTGCAAAATAAATTGACATCTGTGCAGTTTCTGCACAGATGTCTCTAATCGCGGCCGAAATCGGGATGGACAAGTTGGTATGAAATTGTTTGAGTCCAGCTGAACATGCAAGGCTTGATTCCCGCAGCCTAGTGTGAACCTGGGCTTCACCTGTTTAATGTCTATGAAGTGCATCAAACAAGGGCTTGACAATTTACTGAAACGACCTACGATCACTACAGGTTGCAGCATAGTTTGTTTTCTTTATTTCTACTGAATGCATGCGTTTCCTGATAACTTTAGGCAATGTAGAAACAAAGTTATTTTCATCTTGGCTAGTAAAAGCCAGTCTGAAGAACAACACTCTTAACAAGCCCTCACATGCTTAACCACTTCAATATCAGGCACTTTCATCCCCTTTCTGCCCAGGCCAATTTTCAGCTTTTAGTGCCGTCGCACTTCGAATGACAATTGCATTGCCAAAGCAACACTGTACCCGTACGACATTTTCATTATTTTAGACAGATAGAGCTTTCTTTTGGTGGTGTTTAAAGCGTTCCACCCAAACAATTGATCTTCCGCTTTTCCAGTTCCTCCCCCCTTCCAGTGTCAAATTTGGCACCTTTCGAGGAGGGGGGGGTCAGATACCCTTCTAATACAGGCATTCAATAGCACTTCCAGGAATGGGTCGCCGCAGATTCTGACACGATCTACGCCATGTCTGGCCCCCCCGCTGTCTTCTGGGAGACACAGGTCCCAGAAGACAGTAAGACATGCAGCGCAAATTGCGCATGTGCAGTAAGGAACCAGGCAGTTATATAATCTTGCAAATTAGTAATTTTTCTTCACCGATGGGCGTTGCACTCATGATCAGTGTAAACAATGCACTCACTGTGCCCAGACAGACTTGCCAGTTATCGGCTCGCCTTTCCGCACAGACACAGCATGTGAGGAAAGCAATACCAATAACCGGCAAGTCCGTTTATATGTGACCAGCTGTGATTGGACACAGCTGACCACATGTAAAGGGCTGCTGTGATTGGCCCCTTACCATCAAAAAGGATACAGCTGTCACAGGGCATACCCCAGGTGGCATGGGTGAGGAAGAACATCCTTTGGGAACTGGGGAGCCACGCTGCAGCCGTTTTTTGGCTATAGCGTGGACGGGAACCAGTTAAAGGCCAAGTTCACCTCTTCATGAAAAAAGCCTATGTATTCAAGGAGTCCCAGTAGATATTAAAAGGATACGTAGCTTTGTAAAATGTTTATTATATTGCTATACATGTAGACCATGGGTCTTCAAACTACAGCCCTCCAGTTGTTCAGCAACTACAAGTCCCATCATGCCCAGTCATGTCTGTGAATGTCAGTTGTACAATGCCTCATGGGATGTGTAGTTCTGCAACAGCTGGAGGGCCATAGTTTGAGGATCCCTGCTGTAGACCTTTTGGGCCCCCCCAGAGACAAGGCAGTTAGCAATAAAAAAAATAAAAGGCAGTTTACTTTGATTATAAAAACATGATTTTTAATGTTTTGCGCTTGTACCTGTGCACTTTCCTACTGATTTCTACTTTCCTGAACACATGTAAACACAAAGAAACGTGTAAAATTGTGGTTAAAAAGACCACAAAACAAAAATCTAAAAATGCACACATGGACTCATGTGACCCCCTTAGTGAGAGCTAGCAGTAACCTACTGCATTAGTATATCAGTGATGAGTTAGCAAAATGGGAATATGAATATGAATAGAGCACCCTCCACTGTTGGACACTTCAGAAAGGTGATTTCAACAGTTTATTTGAAATTGGAACATTCCTTTAAAAGTGAAGATACTGTAGTGTAATGAGATATACGTCTTCCTCCAAATGGATTACCTGCCGCAGGCTGTAATAATCCATTTTCTTTTGCCACACAAATCAGTACAAACAGGAGGCAGGAGTAAATTTAAACTTTACAGTATTGTGTTTTCTTCTATTTACAAAGAATTACAGTACATTTTTCAGAGAAGGCGCATGACCACCTTCTGCTAGTGACAGGAAATGCAAGAACCTAGTTACACAGAAAAGTAAAAAGGTACAAAAGAAAAATAACAAAAAACGAAAAAAAATAAAAAATAGTGTGAGAAAACCTTTATCATACATGCCGCCATCCCAGCAAATGGACAGAACTGTATCCCCATATCCAGTCTGCTATACTCAACTTCCATTTACACAGCAGGATGGTATAGAAGGTCAGTGAGGAACTTCAAGAGATGGGTAGCACCAGTGAATGTGGAGTGATGGACATGGTGGTACACCGAGAAGAAGGTTAGTTTGAGAGTTCAGTCCTTGAATCCATGACAGTGTCCATCTCTCAAGCCAAATAGGGTATGCAGATGGCAGGGACCATGGAATGTCTTCAGTGCCTGGATGTGTGGTATCTGGATGTATGGTACTGTAGAATTGATCACCAGTATATTCACAAGTAAAGTCAGTCAACAACTTCTCTGCTAAGAGCTATGTATACTTATCTCTAGAAAGTTAGCCAACCCATAAGGGATCTCTTATGTATACTTGTCACAATATTTCCTGCATGATAAAGAATGCAAATTCAAAAAAAAAAAAGAAAAAAAAGCTGCAATTAGCATAGCTATGAGACTCTTTTTTTAAAAAAAAAACTTCAAGCTGACTTCACAGAAGTAATGATTTTACACTAGAATTCTGAGTCGCTTGACAAGACTCCAGTCTCAAACCATTGACATGCTCTCAGACTAAGACAACAGACAAGATATGGCCTACACACATACACGGAACAAAGGGAACCCACACCACCTACATGACTGAATAGTGATCAGTGGTTATAGCTTATCCAACAGCTCTGCTGGGGGCAAGAGGTGGACATGTCAACGGCTAGGAAAAAAAAAAAAAAAAAACTTTGTGAGCAATGCAACTAAATGGGGGGGGACACACAAAAACATAAGCCCTGTCATTCATGCACTTAAGGGTTTAAAATAGTCTACTTTATTGAAAAAATAATAAAAGGGAGTCCTTTGCGCTCTGACCCATATTACTAAACAAACATATAAAAAGTTCACAGAACTAAAAGGGCAGAACAATGGAGAGAGAGAAAAAAAAAGGTAAAGACTCAGCTTGTGTCATGGAGGCACTGGTACAAACACCAACAACCATGACTCACTAAATGTGGTTTAAAAACAGAATACAGTAAAAACATGAAGCACAGCTGCCGATAGCACCATGGTTCCCAGCTTAACATTGCTCAGATTCAACAAAGGCAGATGTAAGCTTAATGTGCAGAAAGGAAGGTTGACACAGGACAATGTGCACTTCCAACTGGGGCTGGCCCAGTCATTGGCTACTGCCAAAAATGCCTGTAAAAAGCAGACTCAAGTTTTTTTTTTTTCCCCACGTTTCTCTAGACGGCTTCCATAGCGCTCTTTTAAACATGTCATATGGTCTCTTACTTACAGCCTTGAGATATCCATTGGCTTAGTATTACCAGCCTACTTAAAATCTGTCACAAAGAGAGCACTTCACGAATGATGGGAAAGGAAAAAAGAAAAAAAAATTAATAGAACTGGATGTCATTCCATAACAAGGGATTTAAATCAATACACAGTTGGAAGGCATGATCTGCATATAAATACTGAAAGATTATCCTTCCAGTTAAAAGGTTCCCACACCTTGTTGTAGAATGCCAATCCAAATTAACAAGATCACCCCTCCTAAGCCTCACACATCCATTCCAACCATCGCAAAGGGTCTCATTCTAACTGCTTCTCAATCAATCCACTTGATCTTCACTGCAGATTACGCAGGCTAAAAGACTTATGCCCTGTACACGTGATCGGACCTTTGTCCAACCAAATTCACATCGGAATTCCATCGGAGTAAAATAGAACATATTCTCTATGGGATTTATTGGAATATCCAATGGAATTACTCCGATGGGGCATACACACTGTCGAAATTTCCAATAGAAAAAGTCAGTTGGACTTTTTCCCATCGGAAATTCTGATCGTGTGTATGGGGCTTCAGAGACTCATTCGATTGGCATTCCAATGCCTGTAAGGGTTGGGAAGCAACGTCATTGCTGCAGTGCACATAAGGAGAAGCCCCACACACACACAAATAGTGGGGATGTAACTCGCCTATATTCTCCCAGAACTGAAAAATTGATTTGTCTGGGGCTAGTTGAAAACCCAATTACCCAAGCTATAGGGTGTCTATCCCCCATGTATTTTTCACTATTAGTTCAAAGTGTTACGAGGCAGAAGAAAAAAAAAAAATGTCATCTTCTGCCAGTTCAATATAAGGACTCGTGTTAATGCTTAATACTGCAGCCCCATACTTGAAATTGATCCAAATAAATGTAAATGAGCATTAACAGTAGAAGTATGCGTTACAAAACATCCAATTTTTTAAAGTAAGAAACTCAGGCATGCAGTGACAGATCATGAAGAGACCAATACTACTCAGCAACAATGGAACCCTCACCCAAAGAGCACACACCCAATGTTGAGGTCCCATTGGCATTAAAAGTTTCCTAAAAATCCTCAGCTTAAAATTCTACACATCATTGTAATAAGGCACCTCTCTATTTCTTTGCTGCCACGTTCCAGACTATTGTTTGTAGACTCAAAACATTGCCAGAAGTGCCTTATTGCTGCTTTTTTTTCTCTTTTTTTTTTTTTTTTTTAATAGGCCATAGCCTTTTTAAAAAGGACAACAGTTGTCATTACATGAATACACAAATCCTTATTGGTGACAAGAATGGAGCAGTCCGCTCTCAGCGATGGAACAACCAAGTCTAACTGCAAAATGTCATCAGCTAAAAGCAAATCAAAAAAATGTAACAGTCTGCATGCTGTTTTTACAGAGCAATGACACTGCATGTATTTTCTATACAGCCATGGCAGCTGAGTCCGCACAATGCTTTGCACTTCGATACGTGATGAGGCACAAGTTCGATTTGAAGTTCTACGCGTCACTTCTTTTCAGGTGCAGCGCACACAGCAAGACCTTGAGAAGCTCTAGGATGGGGTTTGCGCCTGGCACTCTGTAGAAAGTTCCTGCTCAGCAGAAACACCTGCCCCTTGTTGATCGGAGAGAGACGTTTCTTCAATGCAGTATATAGATGGCAAATATTCATCTTCTGAATCGCTGTCATGTACTTGGATAAAAGTTTTGCCAGATGCAGAACGAAGCCTCTCTTTGGCGATCCTACTTTGGTCTTTTGAAGTAGTGGGGGGTGTTTGTCTACAATTTACACGTTTCCCTAACAAGCTTTTCGATTTTTCTTCTGGTGACCATGTTCCTTCAAGGGTGCTTAGTTTCTCCTGAGATATATGAATGGCCGATCTCTGGGAAGAAGTCTTAGACTGCTTTTTGCTGTCCAAACCATTGCGAAGATCGTTCGCACGCCCAGGCCTCTCTTTCGGTAAACCAGTGCTCGCTTTTTGGCAGGGATCTTTAGGCTCCTGTTTAGGGGTGACTGGGGGCAATTTTTTCTGCGAAGGAGTTTTACATTTATCTACAGAGGTATTAAGGGGTTGTGTCCTAGGAGGTTGAGGTTGTGGGTCAAGCTGGCTTTTTTTCACATAATCAGATTTGCCAGCTAGGACTTTCTCATCAGCCAAAACAGGTTTGCCTGCAACAGCCTGGTGTTTTACAGCAGCAGTCAAGTACACCTTCCCGCCCTCTGCCGGTAACTTTCCAGCTGAAGACAACACAACTTTCCCTGCGTGTTTTCCTGTAGGAGATAGCAGCACTCTACCAACTTGTGAAGAATTCTTCCCTACAGGGGATAGCAGTACCTTCCCAGCAGTCAGACTTTTCTTTCCTATAGAGGCCAGCAACAGCTTCCCAGTAGATAAAGATTTCTTCCCCAAAGAGGCCACTAGCACTTTTCCAGGCGGCAAAGCTTTTTGTGTGGGAGAGGCCAGAAACAGCTTTCTACCAGTGGACGACTTCTGGCCTGCAGAGGTCAAAAGTATCTTGCCAGTAGACAGAGACATTTTATCAGAACACCCAACTAAAACCTTACCAGGCGGCTTGGCATTGTCCTCTAGAGCCAGGAATACAGGTTCTTGATTGCCAGTTAAAGAAGAACTCAGCAACACTTTTGTAAGTTTGCTTTTCTTATCGACCAAGGGTGGGCTTTTTTCCTTGGCACTGTCTGCTGCAGCTTTTGTGGCAGAAGGTGGCGGGATAGGATCACTCTTTTTGCTAGAAGGGGATCCAGATTCACGAATTTCACCAGGCTCCAAAGGATTAGGCCCACATGGGTCATGCTCAGTGCAGGATAATCGTCCGTCAAGCTTGGAGATGAATAGCATTCCCTCACGGTGACCTTTGCAAAAGGAGCTGGGGCACACATCACAGAAAGAAGCTGCCTCTTTGCTACACACATCACATTGATGCCATGGACATTCCCACTTGCCTATTAAAAAAAGAAGAAAAAAAAAAAACTGTCAACAAGTTTATAAAAGGTTTTGTGTGCCTAAATAAAACAAAATAAAAAAGGTTAATCTAAGGCAGGGATCTTCAAACTACGGCCCTTCAGCTGTTGTGGAACTACACGTCTCATGAGGCATTGTAAAACTGACAGACATTCACATACATGGCTAGGAACGATGGGCATTTTAGTTCCTGAACAGCTGGAGGGCCGTAGTTTGGAGACCCCTGATCTAATAAGGGTACCTGAAACTACAGGATATATTGTAGATTGTCAAACAAACCCAATACATGGAAATGGATACCAAGCGCCTTGAGGCGATTCAGTTCGCATTTGTAGCGCTATTTAATTATTCACTTACTCATACAGTGCAAGAACCTTCCCTGAAACTGAAATTAAAGCAGATCTTCTCTTTTTGGATTTGTTCCAGATCGGTGCAGTAATTCAGTATAGAACACCTTATGTTCTTTGTATTTGTGCAGGAGTTTGCCACAATAAAGACCCTTTAAATCCTGCTCACTCATTGTGTAGGATAACGGGTCCTTTAGCCACCCCAGTACCGATTTCTACAAGGAGCCTGTTTGTAAGGATCTGCTCTCTGCCAGGCTATGTGCAACACAGTAATAATGTCATGGACACTTTTAAAAAGGTAAAGATTGTGTGTTTGACATTAGGTGCACAAAGTAAATCGATATAATCCTCATTAGTCACAAAGGATATCTAAAAAAGTTTTTTCCCCTCAGACATTCATCTTTATTCCAATCACCAAATGTCAGGAATTGTGTCAAAGTAGTTGATAAATTGACTAAGACCATGGCGGGAGGTGTAAAAGGCTGTAAAATGTAAATTATACATTTTGATTGTAAAGACTATAATAGACTACACAGAACAGGTTACAGTCAATGATTCAAAGAACATCACAGGCAAATAATCGGTTACGTAAAACATAACAGGTACAGTTGGAATTCCCTCTAATGGCTTTACAGTTTAAAAACATCTGATAATTTCTTAGTGCAAAAAAACTTTAGACCCCTTTTCACACTGGAGCAGTTTGCAGGCGCTATTGCGCTAAAAATAGCGCCTGCAAATCGACCCTAAACAGCTACTGCTGTTTCTACAGTGTGAAAGGCAGAGGGCTTTCACACTGGAGCAGTGCGCTAGCAGGACAGGAAAAAAAGTCCTGCTAGCAGCATCTTTGGAGCAGTGAATGAGTGGTGTGTATACCGCTCCTTCACCACTCCCGCCCATTGAAATCAATGGGACAGCGCGGCTATACCACTCCGCTAGCAGCCGAATAGCGCCGCAAAATTTGCAGTAAAGCCCGGCTAAAAATACGGATTGCTTTACCGCCACCGCACCTCCCGCCCCAGTGTCAAAGGGGCTTTAGTCATTGATCACCACTGAAGTACAAAGAAAAGATTAGCTTATAGAGATAGAAGAAGAAAAAAGAAGAAGAAAATATTAGAGCTAGCTATAGGGAGAAGATTGAAGTAGGGAGGGTGGGTGGAGGGGTGCCAAAATATTTTCCATTTATCCAGTGTTAGGCTGGGTTCACATTTTCGCAGGTGCAGGTATGCACTTACAGGCAAACCTTGTTGCCATTTAGCAGATACACACACACAGCTGCCATTAATTCTTAATGGCAACCCCACGCATCAAAGCACCATGCATTTTCTGGTGCAGGAAACTGCATGGTGTAAAAAGCACCAACAATTTCCATGCGGCTGCAATAATAAAAAAAATACAGGGAACTTTTTCCTGCAATTCTCACAGGTACAGCAGCCCATTCAAATAAATGCGAACCTAGCCTTAAGGTTGGCAATGTAAGTTTTATGCTTTTTTGCCTGTCTTCTTGGCCACAGTAAAAATATACTGTAAAAAAAAAAAGTTTTAAATTGTTGGTTACTACAGCCCCCTTTTCCCGTTGGTCCATACTGGGGGCTGTTGACTTTCTAGAGAAGATCAGTAAATAATAGAAACCATGGTTATACCTTGAGAACTATGTAGATATAGGTGCATAGGAGTACAGTAATCGGCTTAAAGGGGTTGTGAAGCCTTGCACTGTCTGGGCCCCCCGAGCCCCCGTTTTGCTTACCAGAGACCCAAACTTCCGTGGGCGCGATCCCTGGTTGTTCTCCCCACGGCTTCTTGGCTCTTCATTGGATAGATTGATAGCAGCGCAGTCATTGACTGCTGCTGCCGTTAACCAAATCCAATGACGCTGCCGCTAGGGGGCAGGGCCGAGTCATACACTCTGCGGCTATGAACGCCGAATGTATGACACGGGAGCATGCCCGCAAGGTAACCCCCTCGGGAGAGAGCTTCCCAGAGGGGGTTATCAATTGCGGGGAGGAGCCACAAGAGCCACCGTGGGACCCCAGAAGAGGATCGGGGCCACTCTGTGCAAAACGAACTGCACAGTGGGAGGCAAGTATGAAATGGTTTTTTGTTTTTTAAAACATGAACCTATAGTATCACTTTAAAAGGAAGGGGCATTAAAAGTTATGTAGTACTGGTACTGCTTTAGTTTGGAGATAAACTTCCAATGTTGGTAGTTTGTGGGTTTTTGCGGTTTCAAAGTGAAGGATTCAGTTAGGAGTAAGCATCTGTCAAATCTGTTTAAAGCCACTTGCTTTCAATTGTTTACCTCCTGTCATCTTGGAGAAACATCTGCCTTTGAGCAGTCAAATTATAGATTTTTAGCACAAGCTTTATATATAAATGTAAAAATTTAAAGTACACCTGAAAACATTATAAAACCTGCCTCAACATACAGATACCCAGTGATGTCCTCGCTCCCCCTTTCCTCTCCCCATTTGTGTTATGACTGTCCAACATCTCAGAGAAGATGCCAACCACCGACATTTCTTCCCCCACAGTGAAGCAACTTTAATAAACAGCGCCATCGCTAAGGGTTTTTATATGCAAGCATCAGTACAATACCCTTCAGCAATGTTTACTTACCAGCAGGTCTACGTGTTAAACTTAAGCAGTCAGCATGATAAACCTTGGGGCAACCGTGTTTTTTGCAAGTAATAAGCTGTCCTCCATCTCCACAGCTGAAACATTCATCTTCATGCTCCTTAACCACCTCATGCTTTGTGCGCTTCACATACTTCCTCCTGGCCCGGTCTTCAGACAGCGGCTGGTTCTTAAATACAGAAACAAATAGGCGAGTCAGTTAGCTTTTGTCACTAAAAAAAAAAAAAAAAAAAAAGCTTTACAGAATTTTTATATATATAAAAAAATTCCATCTGTGTCCCATAGGGGAGATTTCTCTCAATTACCTGTCCTATAGCCAAAATAGGAAATGAGAGGAAATCCCTCCAAAGTGAAGAAATCCTGGGGTGTTACCAAAACTAGTGCCCCTATTGGAAGATTTCCTCTCTGATGTCAACCCAAAATTTGAGATTTTTTTTTTACTTTCGGTAATGTTAAATAGGACAAATAACAAAAGTGGGACAAAAGTTTTGCCTTTAGTTACGTTTGAACCAAATGTGCAATTTGTCTACTTAGCAAGTGACCAGACTATAATTGCATCTTCTCTCAGACAGCTGGACAAGTGACTTAATAAAAGTGAGTAATAAAAAAGTTAATCTAATGTGTGTTGCGAAAAAAGAGAAAGCATGGAAAAGTAAATTAAAAACTACAAAAAAACACGGCAAATATCACCTGGGGTGAAACATACAATTATAAAATTTCCTTTCTGCGCCATAATTCAAATCAAAAAACACACCTTGGGTCTTACTCCTAGAAAACCACTGCAGTTGGGTGCACCACATTTACACACGGTCTTTCCGTTTCCCAGACATTCCAAGTTATAGTTGAATGTTAATTCCGTTCCTGAAAACAAATGGCAAGAAAGAATTCGAAAAACTGAAAATATTGACATACCTGTATAATTTCTCATCTTGGAGTACAGCACATGACTTGTATTGGTACCCTGCATATAACCCATGCATGGTATGTCATTAGGTGAATGGACATTGACAAAAAATAAATAAAAATACCTTACTAGGGCTGAGCTTAAAGCAGTGTTCCAGCCGCAATTTTTCATTTTTTTTTGGAAAAAGTCAGCAGCTACAAACACTGTAGCTGCTGACTTTTAATAAGGACACCTACCTGTCCTAGGCGCCCGGGATGCCGCCCCCCCCGAGGCTGATCCCTCAATCGTGGCAGGTCCCGGCGCTGCCATCCTCACTAAGGGAAATAGGCAGGTGGAGCCTTGCGGCTTCACTGCCAGTTTCCTACTGCCCGTTTCCTTTTATGAATGGGCGGCTGTCCTCTAGGATACACACATTTTCCAGTAGACATCGAGTGCCTCATTCTCCAGAAGACAACGCGAGGAGGACAAGAATGAAGACCATATGAACATATTCGCCAGCACACCCCGGATCGTACAAAACGTCCAAAAGTTTTAATGCAATGAAAACATCATACGAATTTGCAACGTTTCAAGGCCACGCAGGACCTCTTCCTCAGGCAAGTGATCGTAAATGTTGCAAATCATTGTGATGTTTTCATTGCATTACAACTTTTGGACGTTTTGTATGATCCGTGGTGTGCTGGCGAATATGTTCATATAGTTTGTTGTTCCAGTGCCCAGCTGGTGATCGCTTCAGCACCCATTTTTGTATTTTTGAGCAGTTTCTCCAGGAAGGTGTGCGATTGGAATATTAACCACTTGAGCCCCGAGCCTGTTTTTCAGATTCGGTGTTTACGAGACTAAAACCCCCAAACATTATATTTTTTTTTCTAACACCCTAGAGAATAAAATGGCAGTCATTGCAATACTTTTTCTCACACAACGTATTTGCGCAGCGGTCTTACAAGCACACTTTTTTTGGAAAAAAAATCACTTTTTTTAATTAAAAAAATAAAACAATAAATTTGGCCCAATTTTTTTTATATATTGTGAAAGATAATGTTACGCCGAGTAAAATGATACCCAACATGTCACGCTTAAAAATTGCGCCCGCTCATGGCATGGTGTCAAACTTTTACCCTTAAAAATCTCGATAGGCGACGTTTAAAAAATTCTACAGGTTGCATTTTTTGAGATACAGAGGTCTAGGGCTAGAATTGTTGCTCTCGCTCTAACGATCGCGGCGATACCTCACTTGTGTGGTTTGAACACAGTTTTCATATGTGGGCGCTACTCGCGTATGCGTTCGCTTCTGTGCGCGAGCTCGTCGGGACGGGGCATTTTAAAAAAAATTTTTTTTGGTTTTCTTATTTTAATTTCGTTTTTAATTTTTTACACTGAAATAATAAAAAATAAAAAAAAAATATCACTTTTATTCCTATTACAAGGAATGTAAACATCCCTTTTAATAGAAAAAAGCATGACAGGTCCTCTTAAATATGAGATCTGGGGTCAAAAAGACGGCTACGGTAAGCGGCGGAGGGCGCGGGAGGGGGGGGGGATCCTCTCCCGCCACCGATAACGGCGATCTCGCGGCGAATCCGCCGCGGAGACTGCCGTCATCGTGTACAGAACCGCCCCATGAAGAGATGGATATCTCAGTTGTGGCAGCAGCTGCTGCAGTTACCGAGATATCCATCCTTAAAAACATGGCGTCTTTTGACAATGGGGCGGTTATCAAGTAGTTAACTAAGAATGAAGACCAGCCCCGGACTAGAAAGAGGCAGATTAGGAAGATCTGCCTAGCAACAGCCATTTCTGGTAAGTAAAAATTGTTTTTCAATTTTTTAGAGCATTTTTTTTATGCAACTTTTCAATGTTATATAAAATCGCAAAAAAAAAAAAAAAAAAAAAAAAAAAAGAAGAAACCCAGGGGTGAGTAAATACCCTCAAAAGAAAGCCATTTGTGTGAAAAGGGTTATACAAATATTGCTTGGGTACAGTGCAG
This sequence comes from Rana kukunoris, assembly GCA_029574335.1. NCBI lineage: Eukaryota > Metazoa > Chordata > Amphibia > Anura > Ranidae > Rana > Rana kukunoris. Next base: position 257,187,963 of record CM056051.1, on the reverse strand, counting down.
CATGACTGAGTAATTGTCAAAGTGTGAGCGCTGAAAATTGGTCTGGGCAGGAAGGGGTATAAAAAGTGCCCTGTAGTGGTTGAAGTGGTTAGAGAAGGAACCTGTTCAGCAGGTACAGCAAGAATCAACGGTGACACTGAATGCTTTACTCCTTTTATATGTAATTACTTTTCTAATAAAATAACATTTTGGGCATATTGCACAATGAAGTGCTCCTCCTCTTTGCATGTGAAAGTTTGGATTCACCCATGGCTGCAGGTGTAAAGCCCTGCCTTGGTTGTCTGAAGGTAGTCTGAGGACCACCGATGGGGAATGTATACGGCTTTCCGGGTTTGGTTAAATAGGTTCTCCTCTGGTGCACTGCTGTGCAAGACCCCCAATTGGCAGTTGCCACGTTTAGTTTTGGGATTGAAGCACACCCTTGTTTGTTTTACAGGGTTTGGGGGGGGGGGGGGGGGTTTCTGGTTGTTCCGTTTTTGTTTCAATGCACTTCCATGAGAAGGTGATCATCCCTCTCCTTCTAAACCTAGCAATGTTATGCTTCTGATATATGGTGCATCTGTTGAGCTCTGTATGTCACAGGTGGAGATCTGGAGCATGCCTACTGATTATACTAAATGGCTCCATTTCCATAATCTCCTGGAATGTCAGGGATTTAAAACACTCCCTTTTCACTTTCCTGAAGAGGTATCGTCCTCATTATTTGTATATTACAAGAAACACACCTTGTGGGAAACAGAGTGCTGGATCTTAAGGAACCCTCAGTAGGCTAATACTAGCATTCCACCCATTCTTATTCAAGAGGAGTCCGCATTCTGGTTCACAAATCCTTACACTTCTCCTGAATCTCCATCTGGATGCTGATGGGCGATTTGTTGTGATCCACACACTTTGTGCTAGGCTTGAGTTGGTTAAAGTAGGGTATACATCCCTCCTCTGGCCAATATGTCACTCTTAAACTAGCGCCGATTATGGCACAATACCCCACTGCGCAGATCCTTCTGGCTGGTGATTTTAATATGGCCCCTGTTCCTGGTCAGGGATGTCTTCAAGGCCCATGGTCGAGGCCAATATCAGGTGACTAGGTAAAATGAGAAAGGAGTCCTCTCTGGCCCTTGTAGAGGCAAAAGCCAGGGCACAGAGGTTAGAGGCACTGTATGTGCATACAGGCAATCCTTCAACTGAGAATGTGCCACAATTACTCCTAATCCACACAAGCAGATTTTAATTTTTTATGCAGCCTTTTATGCCAGGAAATCTATTCTCCTAAAGTGGAAACAAGCTGATCCTCCTACGCTTTCGTAGTGGAGAGCAACAATTGACGCAGTCCTACCTCTCTATAAAAATTACCATATAAAAGCCGCAAATGGTCTAAAAAGTTTGATAAGATCTGGGGGGCATGGGTGAAAGCCAGGCCTGGGGCCTTCCCGTGGAGTTCTGCAAGTTTTTTTGTATATGACAACATTTTTATAAAAAAAGTTGTTAAACAGAAAAGAATTGGAAGATAAAATAGAAAAAGAAAATCAATGAAACGGATTCCACCAGGAAGGAGAAGAGGTCCATCGCCTACAGAAACTAGCAAAATAACGAGGGCTCATGGGGTGGGGTAGAGTTATAGGGGAGGGGCCCCAGAGGGCAAGTCCTCAAAACCATGCCAGTGTCCAATCACAATGTACAAGCCTTTAGCATATAAATAAGTTGCATGTGTTCTGTATTGTACGATTAGGATATAACCTTTGGATCTCTGTCCTCAAGGAAGGGAGGTTTCTGCTTCTGAATACTGAATCTCTTCTTTGCCCATTTGTATAGTTCAGTCCTGGGCAGACCATCAGGCACTTGAGGCTGAGGCATGCAGATCGACACTGTGAGGGAGGCTGCAACTGCTCATTGTTGACACTTTTCCACTTACAGTAGCTGCTGAATTCTCACCCTAGGCTTATACTCGCGTCAATAAGTTTTCCCATTTTTTTGTGGTAAAATTAGGTGCCGCATCTTATATTCAGGTTGACTTATACTCGAGTATATACGGTACTCAGCCTCCGATTTCAATCCAATGAAAGAAAGCAAGGGAGAATGTGGGGTTATGTGTTACTCCCTTTCAAACTCCTCTATTACTGCGGAAATCTGGTTATTGAGCACAGCAAGTGCTGGGTCACCTTATGGAATAACTTGCAAAAATTACTTTCATATACTGGCATAGTGAAGGCTTACACCTATCTATGGTTGACCACATGTAAAGAAGACTTGATTACCATTAAGGAGGAAAAGCTTTTGTCCATAGTAAAGAATATCACAAAGTATTAGGGATCACTGAAAAAAAAGGTAGTATTAAAAGATCTCAACTGAGTACATTGCTATGTAAAATTTGTTTTCTTACCAGCTTTAACGTCACACAAGGCAAAAAGTCCAACTCGAGTGTCACCATTAACAGTCCATTTTTGAGTCTCGCAGTTTGGCTGGCAGCAGTGGTTCATGAAGCGTGCAAAATTACCCTTTGGCCCAGCATCAATGACACGGTCCTAGAACAAGGTGTACACATAGTAAGCATACATACATAGATCATATTTTCTTTAATACTTTTTCTCCCTTTAAGTTTACTTTTCAAGTTGTCCTGGCTGTGCTGTGACACTCCCTGGGTCTATGTCTGCCCACTGAGCCCCCAGGCTCATGGAGTCACAGATGAATCCGCTGTATGTGTATGCTCCTGCCCTATACTACAACTCTACATGCAGCTGCTGCAAATTTAGCACACACAGGCAGCACAAGAGGGACACAGACACCAGTGACCAACAGGGTGATAAACCAATCCTTATGAAAGAAAATCTGGAAGGGCCTGCAGAGTGTGCCAGGAGTCTGACGAGGTCAGAATACCAACCACATCTCCCTGGGATGATTGAATGAGAATCACCAGAATACTATCCATCTTGATCCTGTGGAGCAGGAGAGGTAAGCTGCTTGCCTATTGCAGTTGCAGATTCAGTCTTCCCAACCTGGTACAGGTCTACAATTTGGTTTCTGGTGTCCTTCGACAGCTCTTTGGTCTTCACCATAGTGGAGTGTGACTGTTTGAGGTTGTGGACAGGTGTCTTTTATACCGATAACAAGTTCAAATAGCTAATGAGTGGAGGACAGAGGAGCCTCTTAAAGAAGATGCAGGTCTGTAAAAAGCCAGAAATCTTGCTGGTTTGTAGAGGAGATCAAGTACTTATTTTCCACCATAATTTGCAAATAAATTCTTTCCAAATCAAACAATGTGATTGTCTTGTTTGTTTCCGCATTTTGTCTCTCTGAGTTGAGGTATACCTATGATGAGAATTACAGGCCTCTCTCATGTTTTTAAGTTGGAGAACTTGCACAATTGGTGGATGACCAAATACTTTTTTGCCCCACTGTAGCTCCAAACTTTGCCATATACAGACTGTGTCAGAAAAGACCAATACGATATCCTTAAGTTTTGGCACTCGGTCTGTGGATAGAGAGATGGACTCCGGAAACGAGAGCATGAGAAGGTACTCTAGCAACTTCTGTTTTTTGGGTCAGCCAACATAGTTAGAATTTTTTACATATTAACACTACAGTGTTCACAGATTTGTTGGCCAGTGACCAGTCTCTTAAATTCAGCAGCATAACGCAAATGTTCCTGAGTTAAAGTGGTTGTTAACCCACAGGGTTAAAGTGGCAGTATCCTCTTGATTTAATTAATGTAATGTCCCCCTGTGACTGTGCTTAATAAAAATAATGCAGCTATAGACTCGTTTACAGAGCACAGATCGGCGCTCAAGTGACCAGCCGGCTCTCTTCTCTCAGCCTTACAGCTGCAGCAGGCAGGGCCAAGGATCCCCTGCTGATGTCAGGAGGGGAGGAAGAGAGGAGAGAGCCGGCATGTTACATGAGTGCCAATCTGCACTCTATAAACAGGTATATAGCTGCATTATTTTTTATAAAACAGTGACAGGGGGACATTTCATGAATAAACCAAGAGGATAGTGTCAATGTAACCCTAATTTGAGCAGCAGGAGGGAAGGAGGCGGGCACAGACACAGAGCCAACAGGCAGGGAGGGGGGAAAGGACAGAGGAGAGCACAAAGGAGAGACAGGAAACACAATGGATGGCGGAAGCACGTAAATTGACCACAGGGTCAGGGCTCCGCAACCATGATGAACCGTGGTCAGTAGAAACTGGGAAAGGTAAAAAACGGGCAGGATCAGCCAGGTATTTCAGGTGTTGCACTGTGCTGTATAACATGCTTTAAAAGAACAGGATTTTTTTTTTTTTTTTTTTAGGTTAAACGCTTTTATCCTGTGTCCTTTTGTATCACTTTGTAAAATGTTTGGGTTTAGAAACACTTCAATAAGTCTACCCCAACCTTCTGACCTAGGTGAGGTTCTGGTTGACAATGCAGTTCTACAGAACAATGTATTACAGTGGAACGTTGCAAATGCCAGTCATTTAAACTAGGAAAAGAAAAAGATGGACAGCCTTCCAGGTTGCAAACATTACCTTGTCTAAGGTTAGCATGTAGAAATTTGAGATATCATGCTCCTGAGCATAGCGAATGCGAGCTCGGCATTCCTCTTCATCAATCATTTCTCCCACATATTCATTAACAAATTCACCCTAAAAAAGAAACAAGCAAAAGTGGAATTTGTTCGGCTGATTACTGTACTAAAATATGGAAGGATGTCAGACTATAAAAAAACGGATGAATCTAGAACAAAAATTCTTCTAACAGCCACCACGAAAAACAAGCTCACCTTTTTAACCTCTGTCTTGCAACGTAATCCCCACCCCCGGCTCAGAGTTCGGAAGATCTCCACATCTGGGTACTGGCGTTTGGAGAAAGCCTGATTCTGGCAATGCTCACCAGCTGGGCAAACTGAAGGATGGCATTCGTATAGCAGCATGCGGTTAATGCATTCAGAGTCCTGGCCACACGGGTGATCATCTGATGCCTTGCAGTTGCAACGAGGGATTTCTGACAGATCAGCTGTAAGGATCTGAACCTTCCCAACTGGCCTGTTTACCTGCCAACAAGAGTAAACCAAGTTAGATGGTAAAAGATTTTAAAAAGTACATCTGGGGGGGGGGGTTAACCACACATATACATACAGTACATCTCCAATTAAAGTACATGCCCCCCCCCCCTATTTTATCCCTACAACTAGGAGAAAAATACCTGTTATCTGTAAGACATGCTTCTAAATCCTGTCGGGGGATGACAACACAGCATGTGGACAGAGTGGTGCTAGCACTTCCAGTTGTCCATTGCAACTACCACACTTATCAAATCCCCTCACTTTTCCATGTCTACAACATAGACTATAAATATTTTTTTAGTCCAAGATAAGAATTAGACTTGTTGAGAACAGAACAGCTCTGAACATTCGACGTAATCAACAGGTATTTTAAAAGGTTTAAAAAATGGTACATTGTACAGACCAAAAAGGCAGCACAAAACAGAAGCTTATTGTTGGGGTTGCAGACATAAATAACATATTCAACACGTGTTACTGTTACAAAAATATTGTTTTAGTAGTTTGTAACCGTAATGAACCAAGTCAATAATGGCAGCTCCACCACTTAGCAGAAAGACAAACGCAAACAGGTAGTGTCCATCTTCCTATAAGTAGGTCTCTTTTTTTTTTAACCACTTGCCTACTGTGCACCTACACCCCCTTCCTGCCCAGACAAAATTTTAGCTTCCGGCACTGCGCCGCTTTAACTGACAATTGCGCGGTCGTGCGACGCGGCTCCCAAACAAAATTGGCGTCCTTTTTCCCCCACAAATAGAGCTTTCTTTTGGTGGTACTTGATCACCCATGCGGTTTTTATTTTTTGGGCTATAAAACAAAAAAAAAAAGCGTATATTTTGAAAAAAAAAACCACAATATTTTTTGCTTTTTGCTATAATAAATATCCCATTTAAAAAAAAAAATGTATCTCAGTTTAGGCCGATACGTATTCTACATATTTTTGGTAAATAAAAAAAAAAAAAAAAAAAGGGACAGAATAATTTTTTTTATTATTTATTTTTTACTAGGAATGGCGGCGATCTGCGATTTTTTTTCAGGACTGCGACATTATAGCGGACACATCTTTGGGACCATTTACATTAACATTAATACAGTGAACAGTGCTATAAATATGCATTGATTACTGTATAAATGTCACTGGCAGGGAAGGGGTTAACCACTAGGGGGCGGGGAAGGGGTTAAATGTGTGTCCTAGTCAGTGTTCTAACTGTAGGGGGAGGTGACAGATTGTGTCCCTATGTACAAGGGACACAGATCAGTCTCCTCTCACCCTGACAGGACGTGGAGCTCTGTGTTTACACACAGACCTCCACGTCCCTGCTCAGTTACTGGGCAATCGTGGGTCCCGGCGGCCATCGCAGCCGCCGGGCACGCGCATTGTGTTCCCAGTAACGTGGCAGGTGCGCGCACCCCCTAGCAGCTTTAAATGACAGGATGTCATATGATGTCCTGTCAGAATAGGGTATTCCGCCCGCACTTTGAATCACAATTGTGCGGTCATGCAACACTGTTCCAGGAGGATGTACATGGATGCCTGCCCGAAACAGAGCTGCGCTGTAGTCTTTCGGTACGGCACAGTAATGAAGTGTTAAAAGGTAATCTAAAGCTCCAATAAGAAAGAATATTTTAGAATACAAACAAAATGAGGACTCACTTTAATGTGCTTATATGGTGGAGGCTTTTTGTCATTTTTCTTTTCCTCTTGTAGCTGCCTCATCTCTTTCTGTGCTTTTAGTTCTTCAAACCTCTCTGCAGCTTCCATTAGCCCTACATAAAATAAAAATCGATTAGAAGGCAAGTAATGTACATCAGTGTCACTGTATACACCATAAGAAATCATCTGAAGATACCCTTTTTGTAGACAGCATCAACCCCTTTGCTCATTTTATCTTTGTTGAGGGCGTCTCCTTCCATATATGGAAACACTCTGGCCTGGTGAGTCCACAAATAATCCTTTGACCCAAAAAATAAAACGGGAAACTCTCCAATATCATGCTTCATCTTCATGATGTTTGTAGGAATGCTCTTTGGATGACAAACCTCAGCTGGCCACCACCTGATATGGAACAGAAAACATTTGGTAACCATGTATCTACATGACAAAATGAATGTGGTTTGTGTATTCCCATTCAATTTCTTTACCTGTATCTCCCAACTTTGACCCACACTACTTCCTTATAATGAGGTTTTTTGCCAGCTTTACAGTCATTGCAGAACCAGTTGCCCTCTGGCATTTCAATGTTAAGACACTCACGGTGAAAAGCAGCTGGACAAGATTCACAACAAAGGAGACTTCCACCTAATGTAAAGACAAGAAGAAGATTGTATATAAAAAATAAAAATCCAAATGAGCCAATGCAATGGCTAATTTGCCCAAATATCCCCCTCATTTTGTACAGACAAATGAGTGTGAATTATATAAATCAGGAGTCCTTCACAATGCAAAGACCTCAGAACTGCCTGTCTTAGAACAGACTTGTTAACAAGCAAAAGGTGTTTTCCTTGGTAACTACTAGTACAAAACAACCAGCAGTTGGGGATGATTGAAAAAATCCACAAAGAGGGTCATGGAATTTGTAGAGCCGATTAGAGATCCATTCTCCTAAAGACATTAGCAAAAAAATAAACATGCTGGTTGTGGACTGACCATAGGACGGGCCTATTGTTTTTTCCTTGTAATGTCCAATACTTTTGCAGGCAGCAGTATAACTCTGTTGTCTAAGGAATCCTCTGTCCCTCAAAAGATGGAAATAAACTAGGGTTGTATAAATCAGATCATACTAATAATCCAGTAATATAAATCTACTCAAGGCTGGACATAGACTAGAATCCCGACCTGTTCAGCAGGAACCAGCAGAGATTCAAACCATGTATGAGCAGGCTGAATGTCCCAAATTGATCGATCAATCAGGAAAGAAATTTGCTCTGTGTATTGCCTGCCTTACTGAGAATACATATTTCACTGTTACTATAAAAGACAGAATGATGTCTTTACCTTCAGAGCACACAAAGCACCAGCTAACATTGATATGTTCGTGGTTCTTGCATCCTCTACGTGGCGTAAAGTGGTTGGGGCAAATAATGCTATTAGAAGCCAGGGTAACTGTTCCTGCAGCCAGACAAAAGTCGTTGGCATGATATGCAACCGGGCAACGAACACATCTCATCAACCGACCTGTTGTAAAAGGAAAAAAAAAAAATGATGTCTTGATTACAGTTGAATATGAGATTTGCACAAAAGGAACACAGCTAAATTATATAATCTGCAAAGACCAGCACAAATTTATTACATTTCATAACTGGTTTCGTTTGAGAAGATGTAAAATCAAGTGCTTCTAAGGCCAAGAACAAAATTTAACCACTTAAGGACCGCCTCCTGCACATATACGTCGGCAGAATGGCATGGCTGGGCAAATGGCAAAACAATGATGATTCTCCTGCGCTCCAGTATTTTCTTATGGGGTCATGCAATTCAATTACAAAGTATCTTCCAGAGTCTTGCAGCTCTCCTCAGAATCGTGGGAATTCAAAAGAAACTAAAAAAGAAAAAAGAGAATGGAGGGCACACCGACCTTGTGTGATACTGTAACAAGATTTTTATTAAAATATTAAAATCAATGATCATACTCACAAAATGAGTTAAAAACAAGCCTTGAAAGACAGTTCAACAGCACCAGCAGAACAGGACGGTTACTTCTGTCCCAAGGTATCTGACGATATTGAAGCTAGGCTGACGCGTTTCGGGGGCGTACCACCTTCCTCAGAGCCCAGGTGGTCTGCACTGCTCCCTCACTGTACAGCTTGTCAGTATATATACATACACACAGGTAGAGAGAGCATGTGCTGGAAGGTCACAGGTCACGTGACGTGTTGCTGGAACGCAGCCACTCCAGAACAAGTGGCGTGCGTTCCAGCCTATATGGAGGATATTAGGCTAATGGACTATCAGGTCAAACAAGGTACTACCCCATGACAAATAAGGTATGTGCACCCCTAAAAACAAAGTTTCCAGTACTTGACAATGGAGGTACCTCTCCATACATCCTCCTTCCTCTTCCCCTCCAGATTGCTGTTTTTTTGGACTGGGGGATACCCGCTGTTGAGATTATGCCATGTCTGGGATATAGGGGTTGTATATACAAAGGGGGAAATCCGTAATGGGGGGAGTTTTGCCAAGAGTCCTCCCTGTGGGCGGGGCGACCTGTGACCTTCCAGCACATTCTCTCTACCTGTGTGTATGTATATATACTGACAAGCTGTACAGTGAGGGAGCAGTGCAGACCACCGGGGCCCTGAGGAAGGTGGTATGCCCCCGAAACGCGTCAGCCTAGCTTCAATATCGGTCAGATACCTTTGGACTGAAGTAACCGTCCTGTTCTGCTGGTGCTGTTGAACTGTCTTTCAAGGCTTGTTTTTAACTCATTTTGTGAGTATGATCATTGATTTTAATATTTTAATAAAAATCTTGTTACAGTATCACACAAGGTTGGTGTGCCCTCCATTCTCTTTTTTTTACGGCTGGGCAGATCCACGTACAGGTACGTCCTGTACTACTACCCAGCCGTGAGTCACGGGCGCGTGCCCGCGGCACGCACCCATGACCCGGTCCAAAACCCCCGGGACCAGGACCGCGGAACTCGTGGACCCAATCGCCGCTGGAGTGCAGCGATCGGTCCCCGGAGCTGAAGAACGGGGAGAGCCGTGTGTAAACACGGCTTCCCCGTGCTTCACTGTGGCGGCTGCATCGATCGTGTCATTCCTGTTATAGGGGGACACAATCGATGACGTCAGATCTACAGCCACCCCCCCCTACAGTTGTAAACACACATTAGGGAACACATAACCCCATCAGCGCCCCCTGTGGTTAACTCCCAAACTGCAACTGTCATTTCCACAATAAACAATGCAATTTAAATGCATTTTTTGCTGTGAAAATGACAATTGTCCCAAAAATGTGTCAAAATTGTCCGAAGTGTCCGCCATAATGTCACAGTCACAAAAAAAAAAAAAAAGCTGATCGCCACCATTAGTAGTAAAAAAATAAATTAAAAATATATAAAAATGCAATAAAAAACTATCCCCTATTTTGTAAACACTATAAATTTTGAGCAAACCAACCGATAAACGCTTATTGCGATTTTTTTTTACCAAAAATAGGTAGAAGAGGAATACGTATCGGCCTAAACTGAGGGAAAAAAAAAATTCTATATATCTTTGGGGGATATTTATTATAGCAAAAAGTAACAAACATTGCATTTTTTTTAAAATTGCCGCTCCATTTTTGTTTATAGCGCAAAAAATAAAAACCGCAGAGGTGATGAAATACCACCAAAAGAAAGCTCTATTTGTGGGGAAAAAAAAGGACGCCAATTTTGTTGTTTGGGAGCCACATCGCACGACCACGCAATTGTCAGTTAAAGTGACGCAGTGCCAATTTGCAAAAAGGGGCCTGGTCCTTAAGCTGCATTTTGGTCCGGGACTTAAGTAGTCAACATACGAGTGTTCTGAAATCTTAACACTTTCCAATAACATTGAAACTGTACAGATTTCTGTCAGAAACAACATGTATTCTTTTTGCATTCATCAAACCAATAATTAAAACACTTCAAAAATTGTATATTTACCAGACCAAAAAGGATAGACAACAAGGAGTTCGTTGTTATGGTTTCTACATACTTTAATCTTAATTGTCCCTGATCTGCATATACCAATTATTTTCCCCATTTTTTTTTTTTTTTCTACTGTTCAAGGAGTATGCTCGAAATCCAAAGCACTTACATATCAAAGCAAGTTTTCCCATTGAAGTCAATGGAAATTAAAATTTGTTCCACATTGACTTCAAATGGGATGCAATACCGTATATGGCCAGAGGTGGGGGGCGCCAGAGAGCAACAAAACGTCTGAAAAGGCCAGAGGACACTTTGGATCGTTTCCTGCGCCCCCGTAGCTCAGGCCAAATGAGGTACTGCAGGCCTATTTAGCTTGAATTATGCTCGTCTTGCGAGTCAACACTCGCAAACCGAGTCAGAATAATAAAAAAAAAAGTTGCTCGCAAATCAAAACGCTCTCAGACCTCAAACCAAGGTTCCACTGTAGTAAATTTTCTTAGCACTTAAAAATCAATCAGCATTACTTACAGTCCTGACTTACCTTTAGAAGATGATTGGTTGCTGGGATAGTTGGAATAGCAGGTGATGCACACATGCAAGGGACAGCGGAAGCCTTTATTAAGCTGTAACGTGGGGGGATAATTAAAAGCACAGCTTTCATGATAATACTTCCCACACAGAGCTAAAGAACAGCGTTTCACCTCAGAATCAGAGGTCTTGCACACAAAGCATGAATGGACACCTAGAAAAAGACGACAATTCATTAATTCAGGTAGCCAAATGAAACTCACAGAATATGGATGAAAATGATCAGCTTATTAAAAACGTGGAACACTGGTAATAATTTGGTGAGCTAGTTTAAATTGGATCCTTCATCAGTTCTCACTTATACCTAGAGCTGAAACGATTAATCGATATTATCGATAATATTCGATAATGAAAATCGTTGTCAACGATTTTCATTATCGAATAATCGGTCCGCCCTTCCGCCCATTCAAAGCCGCGGCCTCAATTACCATTTGCCGCGGGCCTGCCGCGATCGAGCAGCGGGGGAGGTGGGGGTGCACGGAGGCACAGGATCGTGTGTCTCCGTGCGCCCCCACCACCTCCACCGCGCGATCGCCGCGGGTCCGCGGCAAACGCTAATTGAGGCCGCGGCTTTGCGGCCTTGTGAAGTCCCAAGCTCTTCCTTCTGTGAGCTGGCGCCATCTGGTGGTGGCCGTTTGACATTACAAGTTAAACAGCAACTGTAATGTAATTTTTCACTGCCATCTCCTTCCCTATAATTAGAACCCCCAAACATTATATATTTTTTTTATTCTAACACCCTAGAGAATAAAATGGCGATCGTTGCAATACTTTGTGTCACGCCGTATTTGCGCAGCGGTCTTACAAGCGCACTTTTTTGGATTTTTTTTTTTTTTCTATTAAAAAATAAAACAGTAAAGTTATCCCAATTTTTTTTTAGATTGTGAAAGATAATGCTACGCCGAGTAAATTGATACCCAACATGTCACGCTTCAAAATTGCGCCCGTTCATGGAATGGCGTCAAACTTTTACCCTTTAAAATCTCCATAGGCGAAGTTTAAAAAATACAAGTTGCATGTTTTGAGTTACAGAGGAGGTCTAGAGCTAGAATTATTGCTCTCGCTCCAACAATCGCGGTGATACCTCATGCGTATGTGTTCGCTTCTGCGCGCAAGCTCGTCGGGACGGGGCGCATTTTCTGGCTCCTAACTTTTTTAGCTGGCTCCTAGATTCCAAGCAAATTTGTCAAGCCCTGCCGTGAGGGATAGTGCCCCAGCATTGGTGTTCCCAAGAGGAATAGTGCCCCAGCATTGGTGTTCCCGGGAGGAATAGTGCCCCAGCATTGGTGTTCCCGGGAGGAATAGTGCCCCAGCATTGGTGTTCCCGGGAGGAATAGTGCCCCAGCATTGGTGTTCCCGGGAGGAATAGTGCCCCAGCATTGGTGTTCCCGGGGAGGAATAGTACTGCTGCAAAGTTGTGTAATGTTAATGTTAAACGTTTTTTAATCTGCCGTTTGAGTGGAACATGTTTTTTCATTATTACTGTTAAATAAACGAAAAAATTCCACATTACGTTTTTTTAATGATTTTATCCGATTAATCGATTAATCGAAAAAATAATCGGCCGATTAATCGATTATGAAAATAATCGTTAGTTGCAGCTCTACTACGGTCATGCAGTATATTGTTGCATGTATTTTATAATAAAAGCTGAGATGTAGCATTTTCACTATGGTATGCTACACAGAAACCCACGTTGCCCAATGTTACAGAACAATGCAAAACTTACCTGAAGAACACTCGCTACAGATGAACTTTCCCCGCGGCATGCCACTCAACCCAAGGCACTCCAAGTGAAATGCTCCACAACACTGGGCCTCACAAAGCAGCAGTTCCCCTGGCTTTTCACAGACCTGTATAGAAGAGATAAAAAATGTTACATTTTTTTTATGGGAAAAAAGTTGTCAACCATACGAAACAGATGCACTTTCACTTTTAAAGCCAAGTATTAATAACCAACAGTGGCGGGAAAGCTACTACCATAACACAGACAAATACACTAACTAGAAAGACCCATTAATCGAAAAAATAATGCACCAACTGGATGGGTCATATGAGCCAACATCTTACACAACACTGTATGCAGAGAAAAGTAAAATTGTCGGAACAAGCAATACACAAAGCACATCTACAGCCAAACTTTTTTGGAAAACAGTGAGGAAGGATTAGAACTGTAAATCGGATGTTTATCCTGTTCCCAGGATAGGAATTTGAAGGGAAACCTTTCTAACAGCAACACAGACAGAAGTAAAATATATATATTTTTTAAAAAGAGAAATGTTATAAACACTGCCAGCTTTTTGTCATCATTTTCCTTGTTGCAATTTTTTTTTATTAAAGTGATTGTAAAGTTTTGTAAAAAAAAAAAAAAAGGACGTTATATTTGCCCCGTTCTTGCACAGAGCAGCCCAGATTCTCCTCTCCTCGAGTCCCTCATTGCTGCTCCTGGCCCCTCCCTCACGAGTGCCCCCACAGTCAGCAGCTTTCTATGGGGGCACTACAGCTGAGTCACAGCTCATTCAGACAGCACCGAACCCGGGTCCACCCACTCTCTCCCAACTGGCTTTGATTAAGAGCCAGGCGAGCCAATGGCGCCGCTGCTGTGTCTCAGCCAATCAGAAGGAGCATCCTGGATGGCTTAGACATTCGTGGACATCGCTTGAGAGAGATGGGGCTCAGGTAAGTAATTAGGGTGATACTGGGAGGCTGCTACATACAAAAACCTTCTGCCTTCAAAACTCATTCAAAGATAAACTTTAAGCACTTGCTGCCCGAGACAGAGAACCAAGTAAAAAGATTTCCAATGCTAGCATGATCAGAAAGAAATATATAAAATGAAGCAGCAATGCTTTTTTTTTTTTTTTTTAATGCAATGTGATTGAAAACATGTAAAATAAAACTTAGGGGTTTTTGGTTGTAAAAGTAGAAATACACCAAGATCAAATTAAACACATTATGATGTATAGGCCGATTAATCCTTAACTTCAGCCAAGACTTTTATATACTGTCTGACCTGCAGAGATTTTACTGTTGGGGTTTAAAAACAGTACCTCCACTGACATTTCCCTTCCTGTCCAGACACCAATCACCTAGATCAGGGGGTCTCTAAACTTTCTAAAGAACCAGTTCACTGTCCTTCAGACTTAAGGGAGGGGGGCAGACTGTTGCCACTGGGAGTACAAAATGTCCCAGTATCAGTGAAAGCAATCCTCCATCAGTGGAGTCAGTGTGGGGAGTTGTACCCCATCATTGCTGTCATTATTGCCCCATTGTTAGCATCATTGGGAGGTACTGTGCCCCATCAATGTCATTGAGAGAAATTGTGCTCTTTCTTGGTGTCGGTGAATAAAAAAAATGCCCCAAAGGGCTAATAAAAGCAAGCCAAGCCCTGGGCCATAGTTTGGGGACCACTGACCTAGTGGATGCAAACAAAATCCTGAAAGAAGTTCCCCCTACAAGGAGATTTTGATTTTAATTTTTGCAGTGTCCTTGTTGAGGGGGATCTCCCCTCACTTGTTGTTTGACAGCCATCACCATAAATAAGAAGTGGAAACTAATCTGCCAAGCTGGGACAAACTTTCAGTTAATTAGTCACATTATCAAATGCTGCAAAAATGTTGGCTTGATTTGGGCTTTAATGCTTGGGTCTCAGGGTCCGATTGGTTTTCAGCAGTTAACGGTAATTGTCAGATGTTTTTTCACCTTAATGCATAGGATGCATTAAGGTGAAAAAACAGGAGGGTTTACAAACCCTTTAAGTACAAATATGTTTATTAGATCAGTAGAATTTCAATATTTTAATATAAGCAAATATTTTATTTAGAATTTTATTGGTGTATAGTTCATATTTATGCATACGAGTCAGCCTTTAGTATATCTTGATGCAAGATCATCAGATATTTGAGACTAGCTGAATCACTTTTGCAGGCAGCCCTTCAGCAAGGATGCAATTTCTACTTGCCAACCAGAGAGAAGCCTACAATCTGTATCGAAAATATCATCCAAATATATGCTAATACTATTCCAATGATAGCTTATTCAAGGTCTTAACAGTTACCTGGCACACATTCTCTTTCATGGCAGCTCCCCCTCCACCTCGTTCATAGCTCTTCTTAGAAGATCCTCCATGCTCTGGATAAAGTCCCTCCTCAACAGTGTCCACGGGACTGGCTGCACCGATATTTTCACCCTGTACAGCAAAAACACCATTATTTAAATCAGTAATGACACATATACGATGATCCACGGCCATCTTCAGGAAGGGAATCAGGAAGTGAAGCCTTGCAGCTTCACAGCCTGGTTCCCTACTACACAAGCGTGAGTCGCGCTGCGCTTCCTTTACTGGTCCCCTGCTGTCTTCCGAGACATGCGTCTCCCAGCAGACAGCGGGGAGCCAGACATGTTGTAGAAATCCGCAGCAATCTATGCCTGGAAGTTGGAGTAAACACCTGGCTTAGACAGGGATCTGCTCCCCCCCTCCCCCCTGAAAGGTGCCAAATGTGACACCAGAGGGATTCCAAAAAGCGGAAGTTCCATTTTTGGGTGGAACTCCGCTTTAATGAAAACCTGCTCCAGAGTACTCTGGACCCTTAGACTAGGGCAAAGGTTCATCTTACAACAGGACAACAACCCTAAGCACACAGCCAAGATAACAAAAGTGGTGGGGCCATGACAGCTCTGTGAATGTCCTAGTGGCCCAGCCAGAGCCCAGACTTGAGCCAGATTGAACATCTCTGGAGAGATCCGAAAACCGCTGTGCACTGACACTCCCCATCCAACCTGATGGAGCTTGAGAGGTGCAGCAAAGAAAGGGAGAAACTGGCCAAAATTAGGTGCACCAAGCTTGTAGCCTGATACGCAAAACAGACTTGAAGCTGCAATTGGTGCCAAAGGTGCTTCAACAAGAGTAAAAAGTACTGAGCAAAGGGTGTGAATATTTATGAACATGTAAACTTATTTCACATTGTCATTATGGGGTATTGTTTGTAGAATGTTGGAGGAAAATAGTGACTTGAATCCATTTTGGAATAAGGCTGTAACATAACAAAATGTGGAAAAACGTAAGCGCTGTGAAAATCCATATGCACTGTATGCATGTGCACAAGATAGTAAAAAAAAGGGTTACCTCAGAATGTGAAGATTCCCGAGAGGATAGGTGCTTTTCCTTCTTGATCCTTCCAGCAAGTCTTAACCGTTTTCGCCTCTTCCGATTTTCAGATAGTTTACTGGTTGCTAAAAAAAAATAAAAAATAAAAGTGTGAGAACTCCATTATAGACTCATAAGCAGTTTCGCATTGCAGTCTCCAAATAGAACAAAGCTTGAACTCCTGCAGCAAATGCAGATAAACTAAAGCCGCGACCGTTTTCCTCGGCAGAATCCATCAAGAAACTTGGTGGGAGAGCTTTTTTGCCGAGGAAAACGGTTGTGTGTATGCTTTTCATCGAGTAAACTGTCGAGGGTTGTGCCAGTGGAATTGAACTTCCCCTGCTGTTGTATGTGTTGAAGTCACCACGTTTGAGAACGAGGAGATTTGGTCTTGACTGTGTGTACGCAAAGAAAGCCTGTCGAATTCCGACAAGCCCAACAAGGAACTCTACGAGGAAAACGATGTGTCTGAAACAACGAGTTCCTCGGTCGTGTGTACGAGGCCTAAGACCCCTTTCACACTGGGCCGTTTTGCAGGCGCTATTGCGCTACAAATAGTGCCTGCAAACAGACCCGACCGACCCTGTGTCATCTTTGTGAAAGCCCAGAGGGCTTTAACACTGGAGCTGCGCGCTAGCAGGACGATTAAAAAACAAAAAAAATATGGCCTGCCGGCCACATCTTTGAAGTGGTGAAGGAGCAGTGTGTATACTGCTCCTTCACCACTCCCGCACATTGAAATCAATAGGACACCACGGCTATACCACTGGCAATGCTTTGCGGTGGTGTTCTCCCCTCTCTCGGCCACTAGCGCGGGGGGAGACGGGGGGGACTGCGTGAAAATGGCGGTAAAGCGGGGCTAAAAATAGCAGAGCTTTACAGCCGACTCCACCCCCACCCCAGTGTAAAAGGGGCCTTAAACCTCCATGGTTGAGGTCTTAAAAATTCCCAAACTCGGACAGCCGTTAAGCAGGTACAGTTACAATTAGCCTGAAGTTCGAGGTTTTACATACAACCACAATTAAGTATATACTTATCATACACTATCAAAAAATCCATACGCTCAGATACCCCAGTTTTATTTTTTATACATTTATCTGTTTCCAAACAATAAAATTATAACAAAGACAGTAAAATTACATTATGACCTTACTTTTTCGGTACCGGATACGTTTCAGAGGTTTCTTCACAGGCAAGGCAATAGCAGGCTGATAATAAAAAGAGAAACACAAAGATGCTACCGATCAGGAAAATCATACATAGGTCAAAATGCATAAAGGTAAGAGATGCATGGTTTAAAACTTTCGAAAAAGGTGAATTTTACTGGTCACTGAAGGCATCAAAATTGTATGTAACATTCAGTAACGCCAACTATTGTATTTGCGGAGCTCCTCTGGTTGCCCCACTCTGCCCTGTACAGCAATAAGCATAAATCTTTAACCACTTTGCATCCTGGGAAATTTTATTTTCCCCACAAGTTAAAATCAGTGGCTTTTTCAGCATCTTATACGAGAGGATGTGGTACCAGTAAAATTGTGTAAACAAAAGCGTGCATTGTGCAGTCTCCTTCCCATTTTCTAGTATATCGTACCGTACGAATAGAAAGGTGGGTTTAACCAACCGACATGGCAACCATCACAAAAAGCTTTGTTACAACGGCATCTCCTAACATGGCCATCGAAGGGTAGCATTTCAGATGAAAACTCTTTGGAAAAATCATGTTCTAAGAAAGTTTGTATGCTTTTATAATTAGCGAGTCAAATGCACATTCTTTTTCAACTGCAGGGACAAGAACGTTCTAAAGGACCAGGATGGAGGACACTTTCTCAAAATGAACAAATGTCCAACAGTTTATGTGGTTTTTGTTCAGTAAAGTCCACTAATCCCAAAATCAAATAATAAAAAGTAAATAAAATATTTCGAACGACATTCAAATGTTCTGAGAATCTTTGCCTACATTTTTCTAAGACTGTCCTTTGGTTAAAAATGTATGGCCAACTTTAGTCTAAGGCCATTTACGCAGTTGAAGTAACTCACCTTCGCTTTAGGACAAATCGTCTCTTCCTCCTCTTCCTCTTTAATACCAAATTGTGCATCCAGGTCATCAAAGTCACACACTCTTGAAATAGGTTTACTTTTGCATTTATTTCCATAGTTTGCTTTCATTTTAAAAGAGAAAAAGGGTTACATTATTAATAACATGTAGAAATCAAGCAATATCACAAATCAGGATCACATTGTGAAAAATAGTGCATGCAGATCAGAATTAAAGTGGTTGTAAACCCCCCCCCCCCCCCCATGATATATAGGCATGATATACATGGCATGATATATTAGGCATGATATATTGCCTGTTCCTATGTTCCCCTGTACTGACCACCCTTATCATGGCTGCCGATCCATGATAGTGTGGTCAGTATACATGCCTTAACCTTCTTGTGCTCTCCTCAGTGTCTCTGCATCTCCCCCATCTCTTCCTGTCATTTCTGTAGTCTGTAAAGCTGATCTGCATGCCCCTCCCCGCCTGCATCGAGTACCATTATTCTCTGCAGCTGCTCCAGTACTTGTAAAGAAATTTCTATTAAAGGGGTGTTCCAGCCAAAAGTTTTGTTTATTAAAAGTCAGCAGCTACAAAAAAAAGTGTAGCTGCTGGCTTTTAATAAACAATCACTTACCTGCTCCAGCGTTCCAGCGACGCGCCGGGGGGGCTCAGCTCCACCCCCCCCCCCTCCGGCGTCTTCATTTCGCCGCTGATTGGACAGGCGTTCGTCTAGGACCTGTCAGTGTCCTAGATGATCGCCTACAGGGAGGGGTTGCAATAAGGCGATTAAGCCTAATCGCCTTACCAGCCCCTCGGCGAAAGTGGGACAGGAAGTCCCACTCCTCCTGAAGCCCCCAATCCCCCCCCCAAAAAATTACATGCCAAATGTGGCATGTATGGGGGTGAGGAGTGGGATAAGCGGAAGTTTTATTTTTGGGTGGAACTCCGCTTTAATTACTTTGATCACATTTTAGATCCATATTTAGTACAGTGGGCGTGTTAAAAATTATAATGCTACAGGGGGCCCCGACTTACGAACAACTCTTACTTACAAACGGGACGTATCTGCCGTTCTGCGCATGCACAGCCATTTTCGACGAAGGGCACGTTCGAAGGAACATCGGAAAACGATGTACCTCCTGTTCTGCGCATGTGCGGCTATTCGACGGAACATCATAAAACATCAGAAATTGTCGTTCTGTGCATGCGTTGTCCCACTTACAAACATTTTCGACTTAAGAGCAAACCTAAAGTCCCTAACTTGTTCATTAGTCGGGGACCCCTTGTACATGCTTTCTTTGCACAGTGCTGCTGTGCAGTCATGTGTCCTCCCTCTGGGAATCTCAGTCCCTCCCACTGTACTCTTTTAGCTTGGGAAGGGAAGCAGAGGGAGGACAAGAATTACTTAGCATACATTATCAAAAAGTTCATATGCTCAGACACCCAGGTTTATTCTTTTGTACATTTCTCAGTTTTATCCCAACTAATAATTTATAACAGACACAGTAAAATTTAATTATGGCATTACCTTTTCGGTGCCGGATACGTTTCAGAGGTTTCTTCACAATAGCAGGCTGGAAAAAAAGAGGCACAAAGATGCTACAGATTAGGAAAATCGTACATAGGTCAAAATGCGTAAAGGTAACAGATTCATGGTTTAAAATCCATCAGTTTTTCTGCAGCTCTCAGTTGCCAACAAGTACACCCTGATAAGGAGTTCTACTCCTGTTCTACTGGCAGTGTTTGATATATCACACTCAAAGTAGACAACCTCCTATAGCCTACACATATCCCAGGTTTCGGCTGTCAATGGGATGAACAATTTTCAGGAAAGTTAGGACCAAAATACATTAGAGTTAAAATGTTTAAACCTGGTCTAATGTGTCATTTAGTGAAGTCTTAGAGAAGGTGTATTAGCAGATACAGCTATAAGCGGTCTAAGTTTTCTGGGAAGGTGAAAATGTGAACATGACAGGTCACCGAAGGTATCAAAAATCATTCATGTATAATTTTACCCAGCTTTTACAAACGAAGTAAAAGTAACATTCAAAAACACCAAGACCCCTTTCACACATGCGGACCCGTTCATTACATCAGTTCAGTCACTTCATCTGTTGTTCATCATCCACTACCAATGCAAAAGGAAAGAAACACTGACCATTTGTCAGTTTACATTCATCCGATCCGTTTTTTTAGCGGAAAAAAAATACAGCTTTAATTCGTTTAAAAAAAATGGGTGATGGCAGAAGCAGATAAAAAAACTCATGTGAATGGATGATCCATTTACATCGGTTGTTCCATAGAGATGCATTGATGTCGGTTTTTCATTCGTCAATGGATGGACAAATAATTAAAAAAAATAATAATAAATCGGACAGCAAGTGTGAAATGGGCCATACTGTGTTTGCCCCACTCTGCCCTTTACAGCATTAAGCATACATCTTTAACTACTTTGCATCCTGGGCAATTCGGTAATTTTTCCCACAAGTTAAAAATCAGTGGGGGTTTTGGTTACAAAATGATCCAAATCCACTAAAGCAGGGATCTCCAAACTTTCTAAACAAAAAGGGCCAGTTTACTCTCCCTCAGACTTTAGGTAAGGTCAGACTTGGGTCAATGGGAGTAAAAAATGTTGTGGCATGCAGTGGGAGGACTAGTGCCCCATCATTAGCATCAATGAAAGGAACTATGCCATTTTGATGGCGTCAGCGACAGGAATTATGCCCCATTGTTGGTGGCAGAGCAAGGAATAGTGCTTCCAAGGACCAGATAAAGGCAGGCAAAGGGCCACACCCAGCCCCAGGGCAACAGTTTGGAGACCCCTGCCCTAAAGGATACATACATTCTGAAAACAGACCCTATAGAATGAAAAGGTGGCAGTTGTAATTTTTTAATGTTGTATGATATTGGCGCAATTGTTTATCAAATACTATTGTGTGCAATGCCCAATAACCAGGAATAATGGATCACACTTTGTAAACGTAAAAAGTTGAAAATGAACTGTTCTATACAGACAGTAAACGTGTTTTGCTGAATGAAAGCTGACAGGAACCCATTTGGAGACAGCAAAATCAGAACCATCCAATAAGAAAAATTGTTGTATGAAGAGTCTGAAAAATAGAGTCCCTAAAAAACAAAAAACTAATAGGACTTTATCCTTTAAAAGGTTCCATAGATATTACGGTGTTCCCGAGCATACACGTCTGGTGGAGCGGCTGCAGGATAGTATATGGAGGAGGAAATTCCTGGGACCTCTTTCGATATAGTGTTTCTTCTTTGTAGCTTAAAGGAATAATTCAATATTTTTTTTAATACCATAAATGTTTTAAGTATGACTGGTTTCCCTTGAGGTGCAGTTGTTGCAGTTCCCCATTTTTTTTATCAACTTGCACGTACATTGAGCATCTATGAGGCTGCGTACACGCGACCGAGAACCTCGGCAGAATCCAGCGAGAAGCTCGCTGGGATCCATATTCTGCCGACATACTCGGTCGTGTGTACGTTTTCGCCAAGCGTCCCGTCGAGAAAGCCGGCGAGCCAAAATAGAGAGCAGGTTCTCTATTTGCTCGATGGCACATCGAGAACCATGGCTCGACGCCTTTCCCGACGGCTTGGTCGACGATTTCGACGGCCGGGCGAGAACCTCGACGGGCGGAACGATGTGTTTGGCCCGTCGAGGTTCTCGTACGTGTGTACGCGGCCTCAGATTTCCTCAGGTAGAAACTGCATAAGTAGGCCCCGTTCCTCTGAAATATATCAGATTGGAGATACCTGCATGGAACACCCTATATGACCATCTGGGACAATGGTTAACTTGCAACCTATGGAACTGCAGTGTTTTTATAACAAAAACACCTTTGTGTTTGATTTAGGCCCCTTTCACGTGGGGTGGATCCACTGCACAGACCGTGCTAGCTCATTGGGGGGATCGCTCCGTTGATCCCCACTGAGCAGACGAATAACAGGCATCTCTCACTGTGCAGGGACAGACCTGTCAGAGCCCCGCTGTTGTCTATGGGGAGATCCGATGAAAATAGACAGCCTGTCCATTTTCATCCAATGGATAGCGAAAGTATTCGCCATTCGTCTGTTTTGAGCGGATCAGATGGAAGGCAGGTGTCAGACACATCTCTGCTGACATTCGCCTGCCCATAGAATTCAATGGGTGGCCCGCTTGGATCCACCTGAAAAACAGACAGGCAGATCCGAGTAGGTCGTGAAAGGGGCCTTACTGTGTTTTAAACTTTTTGTACAAAAAAAAAAATATATTGAATTTTAATATACGGTGTGGTACCTTTAAAGTCCTATTAGTTGTTTTAGGGGCTCTTTTTCAGTGTCTTATATAGAAGGATGCGGTACCAGTAAAACATTGTGCAGTCTCCTTCCCATTTTCTAGTGCATCGTATCGTACGAACAGAAAAGTGGGTTTTACCAACCGAAATAGCAACTATCACAAAAAGCCGTCACAATGGCATCTCTTAAAGAGGCTGTAAACCTCTGAAAAAAATATTCTAGCTCATTATGAAATACTTAAAACAAAGCTGTTGTAGCGGTCCTGATACATCGCTGTCGACGCCGACACCTGGGATTGCGGGCTCCAGGGCTGTAATTGGCCGGACCCTCGATGCCGGCACTCCCACGCATTTGTGCCTGGGCTCGGCAGAACGGCATACATGGGCCGTTCCTTCATATTGTATGCGCCAGTGATGCATTGGAAATATCTCAAACTGTACAGATTTACGAGATATTTTCAATACCTAAAGGCAAGCATCATTATAGGCTTACCGGTAGGTAAAAGTTTGCAGCGGAAGTTTACTTCCTCTTAAAGCCGACCATAGAATAGAATTTCAGATGAAGATTCTTAAGAAAAAGAATGTTCCAAGAAAGTTGGTTTGCTTTTATAGTCATTAGTGGCTCAAATCCACATTCATTATTGACAAAAGAAAATTCAATGGACAATTTCTCGAATGAACAAAATGTCTAACAGTTCAGGTGGTTTTTGTTCAGTAAAGTCCATTCATTCAAAAATCAAATGTTAAAAGCAAATGAAATCTTTTGAACGACCTTCAAATGTCGTGAGAATTTTCGCCTTGATCTTTCCTAGGAATTTTGGTTAGAAATTCTATCCATCTATGACCAGCTTTAGTCTAAGCCATTTACACAGTAACTCACCTTCGCTTTAGGACAAATCGTCTCTTCCTCCTCTTCCTCTTTAATACCAAATTGTGCATCCAGGTCATCAAAGTCACACACTCTCGGAATAAGTTTACTTTTGCGTCTATTTCCACAGTTTGCTTTAATTTATAAAAAAGAGAAAAAGGTTACATTATTACATGATGAGATCAAGTAATCTCACATATCCGTATCACATTGTGAATTAGTGGATGCAGATCAGAAGTAATAAAACAAAAGCTCCTGTCAATTTAAGGAATGATATGCAGCATAGTGCTTTTGCAGTGCAAGTTGGCCCTTTCCAGGTTGTACAATACCTGGTAGATCGTGCCTGTTCCTATGTTCCCCTGGTTGTACTGACCAACGTTATGGCTGCTGACCTACGATACCAAGGTCAGTTTACACACTTCAGTCTTGCTCTCTCTCCTCAGCATCTCTCCATCTCCCCCGCCATTTCTCTTCCTGCCATTTCTGTAGTCTGTAAAGCCGATCTCCTACCTGCCCCCCCCCCCCCTCCCACCTTAAAGGTGTAGTATACTCTATACTACCACTTTCACTTACAGGTAAGCCTATAATAAGGCTTACCTGTAAGTATAAAGAATATCTCCTAAACCTGTACGATATTCCCCCCGAAATGCGCCGTTGATTGCATCGGGGATCCTCTGCGAAAGGACCGGCAGCCGCCGGACCTTGCCGAATCGAAGTCTCCCGTGCCCATGCGTGGGAGTGACGACATCGCTGCTCCAGCCAATCACAGCGCTGGAGCGGCGAAAAACCCGGAAGACACACCGAAGCAGGATGACATCTCGCTCGGCATGGACCAGGTAAGTGCTCTTCACCGCGTTCCGAGGTAAGTATTTCACAATCCGCTAGTATGCAGTGCATACTAGCTGATTATGCCTTTCAGGTGGGGGAAAAAGAAAAAAAATTCAATAGCGGGTATACAAGCGCTTTAAGTAATAATACTATTATCTGTAGCTTCTCCAGTGCGTGTACAGAAACATCTATTACTTTGATCCCGTTTTAGATCCATGTTTAGTACAGCATGTGAGTTTTCCTAAAATTATAATGCTACATGTCTTTACACAGTACTGCTGTGCAGTCATGTGTCCTCCCTCTGGGAATCTCAGCCCCTCCCCCCACTGTACTCTTTTAGATTGGGAAGAAAAGGGGAGGGAGGACACAATGCACAGTACAAGGAGGGTACGGTATTTAGCATTACAATTTTAAGACACACACACTGTACTAAACACGGACCTAAAAAACAGGATCAACGCAATTACAGTAAGATGTGGCTTTAAAACTACTTTAGGTTATGTCTATGCACCTTTACCCTGTGCTCTATTTTAAATGTATGAAAACATCCAATCTCATAGCAGAAAGCGCCAAAAATTGCCTACACTGATTTATTGCCACCTGGGTTCCTAAGTGATTTTACCTAATTTTCTCTTAGTGACCACTAACACTCGTACAGGAGAACTAGGCGAACTTCTTTTTTTTTTTTTTTTTATAGAAGAATACTAGTACACACTATCCAAATATTTTTCTACCCTTAGGAGCTGAATTCCAGGTGTGGCTTTTACATTGGTCCAGCTTGGACCTACGTACCTATGCAACCACCATACCTGACCAATCCCTGTGAAAGCTGGAAATCACTGTAGTAGGCACCGCTACTACAACGATTTCCATTGGCTTTAGTGTCCCATGCCAAGTGGCTGCATTGTTACTTAGTAAACACGAGGGTCCCTCCCTAATAGGCACCATTCAGGGAATACCATTTCTCTCCAATGCAAAGCATACTCTGGATGAAGTGAAGATCGAGACATCGTTGTGCGACCTTTCCACTTTATAAGGGAATGCAAAGCATTCTGATTAGGCAAAGTGTTCTCTAAAAGGTGCCCATGCCGAGCAAGCGACTTACTGTGCTTGCTGAACAGCACAACAGGACAGCCACTCGGCACATGACTCAGAAACCAGTGGCAATCACTAAAGTAGCAATGCCTCCAGTTTCCACAGGGACTAAACGGGTATGAAACATGCATAGTTACACTGGTCCAAGCTGCACCAATGCAACTACAATGCAATACTTGAAATTGAGCTTTAATGTCATAGTTGAAGTCCTGGAAGCAGCTGCACTGCCAATGCACAGACTCAACAAAATCATGCGAGTCTTTGAAATAATGCTCATTACTGAAAGTATGTTCCAGAGAGGGCTTGGAAAGACTAGGGGCTCATTCACGTGGGCAAAGATGCTCACAGAGCATGCAAGATTAGCTTATTTAGGGGTCTGAAGAAGCACAGAGCTGTGTGCAGGCAACCCATTTAAGACAATGGAGACGCAGTGGATGTACAAACTCACCTGGACATTCAAGTTTGACCAGTGCACAAACAAGAATGCAGACGAGTCTTCATAGACCTAAAAAGGCTGCCTGTATGTGGCTTCATACTGCTCCAGATGCATAAACAGTTTATGTATGCTGTACTGGCACGTGCACCCAAATCAGCCCTCAACCATCATTTGAAAATACAAGAAAGATAGATAATCACCTGGTTTGGCTGGAGGAGCAGTGCTGCCACTCAATTCTTCAATAGGTTCGGTTTTTATGGTAACCTGGGTAGCCACTGCTGAAAATGTTCTATCTTCTCCATTTGAGAGATTGGTGCTCTTTTCAGCAGGTTCACTCCCGGTTTCATTACTGTGACCCAGATTGTCTTGCTCTTTGGTGGGTTCATGCTGCTATTAAAAAACATTTGAAAACAGACTTAGGAAGCAAATATGCAACACCAACACCACCTCATACAAACACAATCGCTTTTTTGTATCACGAAGCAGAAAGAAGAGTCTCCGCTTTAAGCTCATGTACTATCCATCACATGTTATATCCCTGCACCTGTCTTAGCCAAAGGATATACTTTTTATTTTTTAAATGAAAGACGATATACAAAATGGATAGGATAATGGACCTGTAATCAACATAAAAGAAAATGATAGTACATGCTAACCAAGTCTGTGCCCCTCAATGGTTTTGAGGAAAAGTGATTTAGGGTGAAGAAAAAAATTCTATGTCATCTCTCCTCCATGGTGGTCCAAAGGAGGGGCGGGCGACAGCAAACAATACAATAACAGGTACACAAAAAAAGACTGGACTCAGGACATACTATCACTGTTTACAATGTAACATGGACTTGATGCTGTTGTGGCAGGTCAAGCTTTTACATACTTGTCGGTTTGTGGGTATTTTCCCTACGGTTTTGTTTTTGTTTAACCACTCCCATACCAGGCACTTCTGCACCTTCCCACCCAAGCCAATTTTCAGCTTTCAGCGCTGTCACACTTTGAATGACAATTGCGCGGTCATGCTACACTGTACCCAAACAAAATTGGCGTCCTTTTTCCCCCACAAATAGAGCTTTCTTTTGGTAGGGTAGGGATCTCGCGCCAAACAAAGTGTAAATAATAGTGATATATATATATAGATATATATAGATATATATATCTATATATCTATATATCTATATATCTATATATATATATATAGATATAGATATATATATTATATAGAGCCGAGGTATATATAGCGATTTCTTTTGGTGGTATTTGATCACCTCTGCGATTATTTTTTTGCGCAACTAAAAAAAGTCTGAAAATGTTGAATAAATTATATAGAGCCGAGGTATATATATAGCGATTTCTTTTGGTGGTATCTGATCACCTCTGCGATCATTTTTTTGCGCAACTAAAAAAAGTCTGAAAATGTTGAATAAATTATAAGAGAAAGTTTTATTTTTTCCCGTTAATTTTTTTTTGTAAATAAGTTTGTTTTCTCTTTCAATTACGGGCACTGATATGGCGGCACTGATGGGCACCGATGAGGTGGCACTGATATGCAGCACTGATGGGCACTGATTGACACTGGGGTGGCACTGATGGATCCATGTTGCCAATCAGTGCCCATTTGTGGGCACTAATTGGCATTTTTTACTGTCTTTTTATTTATATATTTTTTACTGACTTTATTTTTTATTGCTCTTTTTTTTTGCACTTCCCTGGTGGTCTAGTGTGGGCTTCCCTGGTGGTCCAGTGTGGCAATCCAAGGGGGGGCTGCGCTAACAATCAGCCCGAACCCCCCCCCCCCCGTCAGGAGAGCCGCCGATCGCCTCTCCTCTACTCGCGTCTGTCAAACGCGAGTGAGGAAGAGCCATCAACAGCTCTTCCGGTTTACATCGTGATCAGCCGTGATTGGACATGGCTGATCACGTGGTAACGAGGCTCCGGCGGAGACTCGTTACCGAGATCAGAGATGCAGGGTGTCAGAGTGACACCCCACATCATCGATCGCCCACACGGGCGCGCGCGGCATGAAATCCTGCAGGACGTCAATAGACGTCCAGTCAGGATTTCAGAACTGCTTGTCGGACGTCAATCTGTTATTGACCGGGCGGGAAGTGTATAAAACTATAGGTTAAGGATAATACACTAGGGCTGGTGGGCCCTCTGTTTTGTCTTTCAGTTTCAGTGTTTTTTGAGGGACTCTCAAGCGCAGGTGGTTTGAAGTGTATCTATTGGTTTGTAACTTAAATAGTGGTCTGCCTGAGCCACCAAAATATGGTTGAATGAGAAGTTGGGTTACCCTTATGAGGACCAATGAGAACAGAAGTATCAGTCTTTAAGAAAGCAGGAGTTGCAAGGTATTTTCACAGCATAAACTACATTCAGGTAAGAAAAGTAAGACCGCTACGCAAATACAGTGTGACAGAAAGTATTGCAAAGGCCGGCATTTTATTCTCTAGGGTGTTGGAATAAAAAATATATATAATGTTTGAGGGTTCTAATTCGAGGGAAGGAGATGAAGCACCATTAGCTTTGCAGTTTGTCTTAACCTACCAACGGCCACCACAAAATGGCGCCAGATCACAGAAAGCAAGCATAGGCCTGCAGAAGGCCGCAAAGCTGTGGCCCAACACGATCTCATGGGAGAGTGCATGGCGACACAGGATGCGCCAGGTCGTCAATTCTAGTCGCAATGGCGACCTGGTGCCCAGGTTTTGTCGAGCCCTGTTTAAGGCAATATAAAAAACATAGTAAAAGGGCAAAATATGCCAATCTTTATTACGGTGCAGCCAGAAGCACTAGTGAGAGTAGCCATAGTTTCCTCCATCAACTAGGGCACCCCCAGGAGACAAGTACACTTCCACTGGGACCACCCCCTTTGTAACACCGTACACGCCTTTGTAGACTCCCAAAGAAATGGCCCCTCTGCCATTTTTTGGGAGTTGACACATGAGAATGTCTGCTGTATATAGCCTTAAAAGTCTCCAAGGGGAAAAATAGATTTTGCTGCTAGTATTATATAGGCTGTTGGCAATTAGTGGAGTGCTCCATATTTCTGTTGCAGCCCAAGAGGCTTGCATCCTTCCTGTGGATCTTCCAGAAATCTGTTTTGATGCCAAATGAATTGGTATATCCAAGGATAAGATAAGACCCAGGCTAGTACTGGGGACAGCACCTTGACAAACAACTGAGGTGCAGAAGAATGGTTGAATAGTAGGACCACAAAGTTGAAAGGGAGAGGAAATGCAGCAAAGCACAGAAGTCACTGCGGTTCTGTAAACATATGGACAAGCAGGTCATCAGATTAGGCGATCCATCAGATCTGGTAATGGAAGCGACATCCTGTTGTAGCCTACTTGGTACACCCCACATTCGGCTGTATTAAGCCTACAGTTAGAAGGCGGCAAGCGGACATCTTTTTGCACCCACCGGAGTCATGCATTTCACACTTATTTTTACCAGTAAACTGAGCTTATATAGTGAAATACAGCATTTAGAAATCTGCGACACTGTTTTGATGATGAATTTTAAAAGCAGCAGTAAGCCTGGTGATCTCACAGATTTGCTAATCTGACAGAACACTGCTGCTTTTAAAATTCAACATCAAAACAGTGAGATGGATTTCAAAATGCTGCATGTCACTATACAAGCTGAGTTTACTAATAAATATAAGTGTGAAATGCATGACTCCGGTGGGTGTAAAAAGATGTCCGCTTGCCGCCTTCTCACTGTATCCTTTACTGCAGCCGAGTGCGGGGTGTACCAAGATGGCCTTGACAGAATATCACTTCCGTTACCCGATAGCCGACGGGGCGCCTAATCTGACGGAACACAGGTATGCGAGCGAAAGAAGGTGGAGAAAATGTACACACAATGTATAGCAAAAGAACAGGTCCAAAAGAGTTTAAAATCAAAGCAGCGTTTTTCTTTTTCTCTGTACAGTCACGCTACCATGAATAAACGCTTGAATTGCTTACCTGTGAAGCAGTCAAAGGCTGTCTGCAGTTCCTTTTCTTTGGGGCACCCGAAGTCCCGTGCTCATCTGCAACATTCCTGCCTCTCTTTCTGGATCTCTTCCGATACTTCTTACCCCAGTTAGTTCCTACTGATGAAACCAACAGGTTGACATGTAGGCGTTAGGCAGATGGTAATAAAATTACACAAGCAAGCAATTTTGTGGACTAAAGATGACAGGCAAACAAGGATTCCATATGATTTTTTTGTAAGTCAAGTGGGGTATTCAGTGGGATTTTTTGCCCCTATATTTCTGCAAACAACAGGATTGTCTGTTCCTTGGTGGCTATGCTTTTTCCACCATCGTATCTACGAAAGTAGCAACCTATCCTGCATAGGATTAGTAATTTAAAAATAAATCACTTTGTTTTTATGCGTCCAAGCCATCTCACAGATGTGACAAGAACATTGCATGACCGGCAAGGTTGAAATGTCACTGAACTCATGTCATAAAAACAAAAACACCAAATGCTGCATTACATGCTGTTCATACTCGGTCACTATGAGATTTATTTTTTGTGTTCTGAAAAATAAAATAAACCTAGTGGATTCTGCATCTGTCCATGTCCCCAATTCAGGTAGGGATATTGCAGAGCAATGTTGGCAGCTCTGCATATGCTCAGGTTTTAGTGAGTTTTCTATGCTCAGTATTTCCTCCCCATCACAACTGAGCAGCCCATGTGACTATAGAGTCACACATGTGGGCGTATACACAGTGGTAAGTGACAGCCCACTCTCCTCTTCCATGCCCACTAACCAACTAAACAAAATAGGGGTGGTGGGATATTGCATCTTGATTGGTGGAAGCTTCACCTCCCACTTATTGTAAGACACGGGGGGGGGCGTGACACAGTCAGTGGCTAGCAGAAATCCACCCACACCAAGTTATTGTGAAAAAAATTAAGATTTTGATTTCAACTATATACTTGCATGACAATTGACATTTTTACATGTATTACAAAGGCTGTTTTTTTTATTTTATTTTTGAACATATGACCAGCAGCAGAGGACGAGAAGCTCCTCCTGCTTACAGTTGTAATCATACGTTTACAAACCCTGGCAGAATTTATGATTTCTTGGCCATTTCTTTCACTCATGGTTAGTGTTTGGCTGAAGCCATTTATTATCGACTGTGTTTACGCTTTTTAAATCAGAACAGAAATTACCCTGATGAAAATTTCACATACCCCAGTTCTTAATAACGTGTATTGCCCCCTTTAACATCAAATGACAGCTTGAGGTCTTTTGTGGTATTTGTGGATGAGGCTCTTTATCTTCTCAGATGGTAAAGCTGCCCATTCCTCTTGGCAAAACGCCTCTAGTTCCTGTAAATTCTTGGGCTGTCTTGCATGAACGGCACGTTTGAGATCTCCTCAGAGGGGCTCAATGATATTGAGGTCAGGAGACTGAGATGGCCACTCACTCCAGAACCTTCACTTTATTCTGTGTAGCCAATGACAGGTCGACCTGGCCTTGTGTTTTGGATCATTGTCATGTTGGAATGTCCAAGTACGTTCCATGGCTGATGAATTCAAATTATGTTCCTCTAGTATTCATCTCGCCATAAATTGACCAAATTTCCTTTGCCTTTGTAGCGCACATATCTCCAAAACATCAGCGATACACCTCCGTGTTTCACAGTAGGAATGGTGTACCTTTCATTATAGGCCTTGTTGACTCCTCTCCAAATGTAGCATTTATGGTTGGGGCCAAAAAGCTACATTTTGGTCTCATCACTCCAAATACCAGAATGTTTGAGGCTCATCTGTGCTGTTTGGTGTATTGTAAGTGGAATACTTTGTGGAATTCGCGTAGCAATGGCTTTCTTCTGGCAACTCGACCATGCAGCCCATCTTTCTTCAAGTGCCTCCTTATTGTGCATCTTGAAACTATGATTGCATTCTCAATTCCTTGGATATCTTTATATCCCTTTTCCGTTTTATACAGTTCAGCTACATTTTCTCGCAGATCCTTGGACAAGTCTTTTGCTTTCCCCATGACTCTGAAGCCAGGGTCTGTCAGGAGTCCGGAAACTCCTTGACCTTTTTATTACACACTAATTACAAGCAAACAGATCACAGGCAAGGATGGTTACATTAACAGCAAGTCAAACCTCTGTGTCAACTTGTGTGCATGTTATCAGGCCAAAATCACCAGGGTATGTAAACTTTTGATCAGGGTCATTTGGCTAGTTTCTGCTCAAAAAAAAATATTAAAAGCCAGCAGCTACAAATACTGCAGCTGCTGACTTAATATTAGGATTCCAGCACCATCCGCAGCAGAGGACGAGCGATCGCTCATCACTCTGCTGCGCCATCCACGGTGAGGGAACCAGGAAGTTAAGCGCTCCGGCTTCACTGCCCGGTTCACTACGGCACATGCGCGAGTCGCGCTGCGCCCGCCGATTGTCTTCCGCTATGTGCTGGGAGCCGAGTGTTCCCAGCACACAATGGGGGGGCGACGGGAGGTGACGGCATGCCCGCATTCTGCCCGAGAATGCTGGGCCGGAAATGGGTGCAAATACCTGTCTTTAGACGGGTATCTGCACCGCTCTCCCCCTGAAAGGTGTCAAATGCGACACCGGAGGGGGGAGGGTTCTGATCAGCGCGAGTTCCACTTTAGGGTGGAGCTCCGCTTTAAAAAGGGTAAACAGTTGATTGATAATAAATGGCTTCAGCCAAACACTAACCATGAGTGAAAGAAGTTTGTTGTTCATGTTCTCTGAAAAATGGCCAAGAAATCAAATTCTGCCAGGGTATGTAAACTTATGAGCACAACTGTGTGTTTCCTTGCAGACAGGCTGGGAAAGAACTGGGTCATGTGACATCTGTATATCGATTAAGAAAAAGATACTTGGAAGTTTTTTATTAAAATAATTACAACACCATCATCCACATACATAAATAGAAGGCACAATGTAAATTTAAACGTGTGCGTTTTGGTATCACTTTACCACAGTGTAACCTGAAGCAATCAGCAAGGTCCCTTTCACACTGGGGCAGGAGGTGCAGTGGCAGTAAAGCGCCGCTATTTTTAGCGGCGATATATCCATCGGAAATTGTGGCGGTATTTGGCCAAAAGCGGTGCAGTTTTACCCCCCGACCGAAAAAGGGTTACTACCGCCCAAAATGAATCTCTGCAGAGGCGCATTGCCCGTGGTATAGCCACAGTTTCCCATTGCTTTCAATGGGAAGGAGTGGTAAACACACCGCTCCAAAGATGCGGCTAGCAGTACTTTTGGAGCGTTCCTGTTAGCGCACCACTCCAGTGTGAAAGCCTTCGGGCAATCAACATTTGAAAATGTACTTTTTTTAATAAAAATATGCGCAAGGTTTTCACACCTATACAATTTTTTAAATTTTTTTTGTGGTAAAAAAAATTAACACGACTTCAGCCGTCAGCATATGTTCTTAGTTCATATACAAAATCAGCTGATCCAGCTAAAAAAAAAGGGATTTTTAAATACAGCTTACCTGTAAAATCCTTTTCTTGGAGTACATCACGGGACACAGAGCGGCATATTCATTACTATGTGGGTTATATGGAGTACCTTCAGGTGTGGACACTGGCAATCTTCAAACAGGAAGTCCCCTCCCTATATAACCCCCTCCCCTAGAGGGAGTCCCTCAGTTTTGTAGCAAGCAGTATGCCTCCCAAAATGGTCACCCAAAAGAGGGGTGGGAGCTCTGTGTCCCGTGATGTACTCCAAGAAAAGGATTTTACAGGTAAGCTGTATTTAAAAATCCCTTTTTCTTTCTCGTACATCACGGGACACAGAGCGGCATATTCATTACTATGTGGGATGTCCGAAAGCAATGCTTTAATGAGGGGAGGGAGACATCTTCCAAAGAAGGATTCAATTTAGAGATAAACTCAAATCATAATAATAATTCCAACTTAGTCAAGAAAAAACTTTTTTTTTTTTTTTTTTTTTTATAACCAAGGGTGTTTCTGATCCCGAGGATTTCAAACTGCAGCCTGTAGTACTGCCTGTCCAAAGGCAGAATCCGCATTCCTTCTCACGTCTAGTTGATAAAACCTTGTAAACGTGTGGACTGATGACCACGTTGCCGCCTTGCATATCTGAGCCATAGAGATCTGATGGTGTGCTGCCCAAGAGGCGCCCATGGCCCTGGTAGAATGGGCCTTTACCGACAACGGAGGAGGCAACCTCTTCAACCCGTAGGCTTGAATGATTAATTGTCTAATCCATCTTGAGATGGTGGATTTTGCAGCTGCCTGCCCCTTCTTGGGGCCATCTGGTAGAACGAATAACACATCTGTTTTCCGGATCTTTTCTGTAGCTTTAAGATAGGCCTTCATGGCCCGGACAATATCCAAGGTATGCAGCAACCCCTCCTTTCTAGATGTAGGTTTTGGAAAGAAGGATGGAAGTACCAAATCCTGGTTTAAGTGAAATTTGGATATAACCTTTGGTAGAAAGGAAGGATGGGGCCGGAGAACTGCCCTGTCCTTATGCAGAACAAGATATGGTTCCTTACATGATAAGGCTGCTAATTCCGACACTCTCCTGGCCGAAACTATGGCGACCAAGAAAACCAATTTTCTTGTCAGTAAGAGTAAAGGAATCTCAGCCAAAGGCTCAAAAGGCTGTTTCTGTAGAGTGGACAGGACAAGATTTAGGTCCCAAGGACAAACTGGTGACTTGACAGGAGGATTAATACGCAAGACCCCCTGTAAGAAGGTCTTTACCAGCGAGTGGGTGGCCAGCGGCCTCTGAAACCACACTGACAGAGCTGAGATCTGTCCTTTGATTGTGCTTAGTGCCAGGCCTTTATCCACTCCTAGCTGGAGAAAACTTAACACCCTATCAATAGTATATTTGCGGCAATTCCATCTTTTGGATTCACACCAGCCTATATAGTTCCTCCACACCCTGTAATAAATTACCCTGGAGACCGGCTTTCTAGCCTTAATCAGGGTAGGGATTACCTGCCTAGACAGACCCCTACCCCTGAGAATCAGGGATTCAGCCTCCAGGCCGTCAAATTTAGACGCTGTAATGTAGGGTGGAGG
Source organism: Rana kukunoris (assembly GCA_029574335.1). NCBI lineage: Eukaryota > Metazoa > Chordata > Amphibia > Anura > Ranidae > Rana > Rana kukunoris. The sequence continues at coordinate 257,152,990 of CM056051.1, read as the reverse complement.
ATCGGACCTTGTGAGAGTAGGTCTGGTTGTAGAGGAAGAGTCCAAGGGTCTCCCACTGCCATATTCAGGACTAGTGAGTACCAAGCCCTCCGGGGCCAAGCTGGAGCTATTAGAATGACTGGCTTGTGCTCCACTCTGATCTTGCGCAACAGGCGGGGGAGTAACTGTAGTGGAGGGAATGCATATAGAAGTTTGAATTGATGCCAAGGGCAAACCAACGCATCGGTTCCGCAGGCCATAGGATCCCTCGCTCTCGACACGAACCTGTCTAGTTTCTTGTTGAACCTGGATGCCATTATATCTACGTCTGGCGTTCCCCACCTCTGGCAGATTGTCTGAAAGACCTGGGGATGCAGAGACCACTCCCCTGGCAACAGACTCTGGCGACTTAAGAAGTCTGCCTGCAGGTTGTCCACTCCGGGAATGAATATCGCTGAAATGCAGGGTACATGAACCTCTGCCCATTGAAAAATCAAGTTCACTTCCCTTTGAGCGGCCTGGCTCCTGGTTCCCCCTTGGTGGTTTATGTATGCCACCGCCGTGGCATTGTCTGACTGGATTCTCACCGGGAACCCCTTTAATCTGGAGGTCCACGCCAACAGGGCTAGGCGAGCAGCTCTGATTTCCAAGATATTGATGGGGAGCTGCCTCTCTGCTTTCACCCAAGTTCCCTGGCGGGAGAACCCCTCGAAGACCGCCCCCCAGCCTGCCAGGCTGGCGTCTGTGGTAACTACCTTCCAGACAACAGGGCTGAAGGATCTTCCCTTTAGAAGGTTCTGAGGGTTCAACCACCAGGCCAGGCTTTGTCGGACCCTTGATGATAGCGTCAAAGGGGACTCTAAGGCATGTGCCCTCTTGCCCCAGGCTGCTAGAATGGCTGCCTGTAGGACGCGAGTGTGGATCTGAGCGTATGGTACTGCCTCGAATGTGGCCACTAGCTTGCCTAGTAATCGCATACACAGGCGAATAGTTGGTCTTTTCTTGTTTATAACCAACTGAACCAACCCCTTGATCGCCCTGATCTTTACAAGGGGCAGGAACACCTTTTGACGTTCCGTGTCTAACCTCATGCCGAGGTATTCCAACTGCTTTGTAGGCTGGAATGCTGACTTTCCCTGGTTTAGGACCCAGCCGAATTCTTCGAGGTACCGAACCGTGAGGTTTACTGCCTTCTGCAGACCCGTCCGTGAGTGATCTATAATTAAAAGGTCGTCCAAGTATGCTAGGACTGTGACTCCTTGGATTCTTAAATTGGCCAGAACTGGGGCTAGGATCTTCGTGAATACCCGGGGGGCCGTGGCCAGCCCGAAAGGGAGCGCCCTGAATTGGAAGTGTCGCTGCCCGACCGCGAAGCGTAAAAACCTTTGATGCGACTGAAAGATTGGTACATGAAGGTAAGCATCTTTTATGTCTATGGAGGCCAGAAAATCGTCCTTCTGAAGCGCGGCGGCTGCTGACCGGATGGATTCCATCCGGAAGGACCGCACCCCTAGATAACCGTTTAACCTCTTTAGATCCAAAATTGGCCTGACATCGCCGTTGGGCTTTGGTATGACAAAGAGATTGGAATAGAAACCTAGGCCTTGCTCTTGGGCTGGCACTTCTATAATTACGTCCTGGCAAAGCAGGTGATCCAAAGCTGCCAGCATTGAGGCCTTCCTTGCTGGATCCCTTGGTAGCCTTGATTCTTGAAAATGAGGCGGAGGATACCTTAGAAACTCCAGTCTGTAACCTGTGGTTACAGATGCCCGGACCCACTTGTCGGGGATCTTGGCTTCCCAAACTTCTGAGAAGAGACGAAGCCTTCCCCCCACCCGTGAGAGTGGGGGCGCCCCTTCATAAGGCAGACTTAGGGGCTGTCTTTGACGGTTTGCGATACCACGGCTTCTTACCCCCAGGGGTTTGTCCCTGCGATCTACTGTTACCGTTGGATCGCGCAGGCGGCCGTCGATACTGCCTGGAATTAGAGGGCCCCGAGACAGGAAAAAGCTGCCTTCTAAATGTAGGAGCCCGGAATGTCTTTTTGACCGGTAAAAGGGTACTCTTGCCATTTGAAATAGTCTGAATATATTTATCCAGATCCTCTCCGAAGAGTCGTCCTCCATGGAAGGGAAATCCTGCCAGAAGCTTTTTGCATGGGGGTTCTGCCGCCCAGTTCTTCAACCATAAGAGCCTTCTCATGTGTACCAAACATAGTGATAAACGAGAAGCCTGCTGGATGGAATCTTTTATAGCATCTACCGCAAAACACAGAGCTCTGGGAATGTCAGCAAACTCTTCTGCTTGTTGGGTAGGCATGTCTTTTAACATCTCTTTTGTCTGGTCTTTTAATGCCTGACAAACTCCAATTGCAGCTACCGCTGGCTGCACCACTGCTCCTGCCGTAGCAAAGGATGCTTTTAAAAGTGTTTCTAATCTTTTATCAACCGGATCTTTAAACATATGTATGTTTTCCACCGGGCAAGTTAGTGATTTATTCACACATGAGATGGCTGCATCCACTACTGGGAGCCTCCATCTCTTGGAGAATTTTTCCTCCATGGGATAAATGACCGCAAATCTTTTTGGTGGCAGAAAAACCCTGTCCGGCCGTACCCAATCCCGAAAGATCAATTCCTCCAAGAGAGGATGGACCGGAAACACTGCGTTGCTTAACGGGGCTCTCAAAGAGCCCAGAGAGGATACCGGAGGAACCTGAGGTTCTGGCAATGGCAAACTAAATGCCGATCGGACCATGTCCGTCAAAGACTGTACCCACAGTCTCTCTGTCTGGGAGTCTGAAAATGGTTCCTCAGAGGTAGACCCCTCCATCCCTGAACCCTCTTGGTTCAGGTCCAGTTGATCCTCCTGTGATTCTAATTCCTCCGGAGAGAGAATCTCAGCATCTGAGGATACACCCCCTGGTGATGGGGATCTAACCCGTTTCTTACCAGGAATAGCTCTAGCGATCAATGCTGCTATTCTCTCTTCTAGCCCCCCTAGGGATACGGCTAGCATCTCCTCTGTGATAAACACAGGGCTGGGCTGATCTGGGCCAGCCTCCGCACCAGATCCCCCTAATGGCTCATCCAAGGCGCTTCTTAAATTAATAAGCTGCGGGGAAAGAATCGGCATATCAGAATCAGAAAGGGAACCCTTTTGTTTTTTGGTCTTTTTTGTACCCTTTGACCCCGAACCCTTGGAAGCCATAATACAAAATCGAGGGACTCCGCCCACACAACAGACTGTAGTGGCCAGGAGTACAATTCCAGAGTTTAGGGGAGAGTAGATCACTAGTGTCCCCACAAACTGATGGGCCCGTATGTTGGTCTTTTTTTTTTTTTTTTTTTTTTTTAAATAATTATATATTATATATTTTCTTTGACCATATACAATGACCCTAATTTAAGTTTGCCAGCCTCCAACCTGCTGTCAAATAAGGGGGATTTTTTGGCTTAACAATAAAGACATTGGGACAAAGTCCATATGTACTACCCCTCTTCCGCCACCGGGAGTCACTGTTCTGCCGCCCTGCGTCCTCTCCTTGAAAAAATCAGCCACAGACTGAGCCCTGACAAGGCCTGCTGTCTATAACAGCAGAAGGGCGCGCCCCTGTATGACGCCGCAGGCCCGCCCCCCCCCCGCCCTCCTGTCTGGATGGCGCGAAACCGTCAATAAGGCGCGCGCGCGCGTACCCGGAAACAGGAAGAACATGGAGGAGCCGCGCTGCTGGAGATCCATGGCGCAGAAACGGCGGCAGATTCAAAACTCCCGGACAGGTAGGACTCTCTCAAGGCCCCTAAGGATCCTTTACTAGCCTCTAGGAAGAAACAGCAGGTTAGCTAGCAACACCTTTAGACAGGGGGGCCTAGTGATGGGGGGAGAAAGGGTGTCATCCTGTCTCTTAGACATAGTGATCACGGTTGCCCATGCAGAGCATACTCAGGCTATCCCCCCTTTTAGGTTACCCCGGGGAGCCTGCTGTCGAACCAAGTCCCGCAGGCTCCCCCTTACCTGCTCCATGCTGCAGGATGTTTGACCAGCAAACTGATCCAGTCTTCTCCCATCTCCGTGGGTAGCGTAGTAGACCTTCAGGCCCTGGGGTCCTATGAAGGTACCCACTGTCCTGGACCTATATAGCACCCTGGCAAAACAGGAATCTTATGGTTTTTTGCAAACTCCAAGTCCTGGGCCCAGGGTCCAGCCCTCCAAAGAGGAGCATTATAGGCAAAACCCCACGGTTTGGGGCCCGGGTACTGTCCACTTTGGCACTGAGGCTCCTTGGACAGATCCGGTTAGCCCGCCCTTAATCCCAAAGGATGTGGAGCAAAGCTATTCCGTGACCAACACCTAAGACACTGGCGAAAAAACTGAGGGACTCCCTCTAGGGGAGGGGGTTATATAGGGAGGGGACTTCCTGTTTGAAGATTGCCAGTGTCCACACCTGAAGGTACTCCATATAACCCACATAGTAATGAATATGCCGCTCTGTGTCCCGTGATGTACGAGAAAGAAAATAAAAATAAATAAATAAATAAATCGCTAAATTGGAAGAATGTCCACAACTATTTAAAAATCACAGGAACTTCGTCAGATAAGAATGGAGCATGCGTTATGCTACAATTAACAAGCCACTTGCACAAAGATTCTGTATTGGAATGTAACACCGATATGAGTCAAAGTATGGGGGTCACATATATACAGTAGATATTCTACACAGAAATCCCAAATCAAAAACAGTCTATTTAAAAAATAGATAAAAATGAGAAACGTTGGACAGCAAGGATCCCAGTGTTGTCTACTCTTGTGCTGACCATGGGGAAGCTGCAACTAAACTTGGTTGTAGGAACATATTTGAAGATCAACTATATTTTCAAAGACACTAAGCTGGAAGAAAATCTTGAACCCTATCTAATGCAGATTTGCTCAGTTTTTAATTAACAAAACCAATCGTACATGATGAAGTTGGATGTCTCACACCAACATGGATTTCATAGTAAAATAGACCTAGTCCCAAAAGACGTTTTTATTACGAAACACGCTGGGTGGAGCATCAAGACTTTGCGCTCCCAGAACTGTAGAGGAATACAATGGCTAAAAACGTAAACATTTAACCTTTTTAGCCTAGATCATGCCTTCAGATATCTCTCCCACACCGATATGCTTTTTCCCCAGCAGACAAGTACCTTCTATAAATCTTTTCCCATCAGGATGACCAATATCATAGGCTTATTTTAGCATTTGTGCTTTGATTCACGTTTAAGATCAAGGGGGGACAACTAGAAATGTACACTGCTTTGTACAGTGTGAACTTTGAAATTTAAGTAAATTCACAAAAACAACCAGGATAATAAAAAAATAAAAAAATAAAAAGAAGTGACACCCAAGATACTATAAAACAAAATCACTGACAATCTAATGCATTTAAAGCAGTAATCTGTCCGAAATGCAATGCCAAGTGTGGCTATGCCTCAATTTAAAGTGGTTGTAAACCCTTACATACACCTAATGGAAAAACAGGCCTCAGGTGCTAGAGAGGAAACAAATCTTCCTACATAAGTGGTATCCGTTTATCTGCAGTCTTCTCTACACCTATTCAAAATTCAGGATTTAAAGCTTTCTAAATTGTTAGAAAAAAGACGGGGTGGAGAGTCGACAATACGCTCTGCAGAGCTCAGAAAGAAAGCTTTTGCAAGCTGATTAGGGCACTACTCTTCCAACTGACACAAATGATGGGTCACTATTCTGCCAACTGACACCCTTGCTGGGGCATTGTTTACCATCAGGCCTCATACACACGACCAAATAAATCTGTTCAAATCGGTCTGACTGACCGATTTGATCAGATTTGTCTGCTGGGCTGTTTTGGTTTGATCGCTGTACACACGATCAAACCAAAATTCCCGCCGGCAGACAGCGTGGTGACGTGGCGATGACGTTGACGCCGCCACGTCACCGCACCAGGAAGTAAAACACTTCCGCGCATGCGTCGAATCCATTCGACGCATGTGCGGGCGGATATGTCTGCTGGTTAGCGTACTAACCAGCAGACATATCGGACGGATGGATTCCTAGCAGACAATTTTAAAGCATGCTTTAAAATCTGTCTGCTGGAAAAATCTGTCTGTCCGCCCGTACAAACGATCAAATCTGTCTGCTGAAACGGTCTGTCAGACCGTTTCCAGCAGATAGATTCGATCGTGTGTACGCGGCCTCACTGACACCAGAACATTTTCTACTTCTACTGAGTACAGCAAGGCCCCATTATAGTCTGAAGGACAGTGAACTGATCCTTTGTTAAGAAAAGTTTGGAGACCGCCTGCTATAGAGGGATATGCTTAGATCAACCTCATGTCTAAGGTTTACAACCACTTTAATTTATTAAGTCAACAGAAAAAAAATGGTTTTGCATGGTTGTATTTTTAACACAGCTTTCAACACACCAAAATGCTGTCTACATATCAGGACAGTTGCACCACAAGACTAGTTATGACTAAATGACTAGAAAAGAAAAACTATACCTCGTCGTGGTGGGTCAGGTTCTGCTGCGACAGAACTGGAAACTTTGCTTTCGTCACTCAGATCAGCGATTGGTGGGGTGCAGTCCTTTGTAGAACCTCCACTATGGTTTTCTTCAATAGAATGCTCAAATTTCTGCCAGCGTTTTTTTGGTGCAACATAATTAGTCTCTGGTTCATCCAGCACTGGGCACCCTTTATTAACTCCTAAATCTGCTTCAGTCTCCTTGCCATGGGGTTTCACTTGGGTTGTGCTTATTTGGAGAGTTTGTGCATCATTTACAACATTGAACTGTGCAAAAGGATTACTTGAAAACGTTGCCACATTCGCTTTTATTAGTGTGTCATTCTGAGAAGATGCAAAACTGTTGGGGGAAGAGCCCAGCTTTGACCCATCAGGCATTCTTCCTACCAAAGGCTGGTTAATGCTTTCTGAAGAAATGTTCTGTTTTAGAGGAGAAGCGCTTATATTTGTATATACTTCTTCTGTTGTCCTAATGCGTCTTTTCTGCAGAATGCAGGGCTTTGTAAATCTTTTTTTGGGGCGGGGTACTGAAATATTAGGATCCGACGACTCATCTGAATTACCTGTGGAGCTACAGGGAGTCTTTGCACCAGTCTGAGTAACCAAAATATCCTTTGCTTCATTACTGGTATTTGTAGGCTCTTGTTTCAGCTCAACCTCCAATGAAGTCTTTGATACCTTATCTGACCCACTTTCTGAAGAACATTCCATAGGGCTACACACGGAAGATGTTTTTGTTCCAGTCATAAGCGGTCTTTCCTTTTCTTTGGTATCATGAAGGTCTTTAAGCATCATTAACAGGCTGCTGTATTTATAATCATGCTCCATAGGGATTCTACTTTGACCCGGAGCAGACTGGAACAGTAAGGGCGTAGAAGGTTTTGAAGTTGCATTTTCAGCATTGTCCTTACTTATCCCATCGGATTGTTCTTTCTCCACAGAATCACTACACCCCCCATTCGAGTCACAGAACATTTCTGTGAATGCCGGCTTAGTAGGCGATTTAGGCGAGTTTGTGGAGGCCATACTTAATTGCTCATGTACGTTTTCACCTGTTGTACAAGACAGGCTTTCAACATTTAGTGGACTAGTCAAATCATTCAGAGAATGGTGAACTTTGCTGATATCATCATTTGCCGATATTTGCCTTTGTGATTCCCCAGGAGACTCTGGTTCAGCAGTTTTATTTGGTGACATATCTTTGCTGCAGACCGAATAGTCTTGGGATCTGGAAGGTTTTTTATTAGCACTTAAAGGACTGGATAATGAACACTCTCTAACACGTTTCTTGATTTTTATATTTTCTGCAGACACCTCCACTTCTGAGACAACACTTTGCATTGGAGATAGATTAAGAGGGCTCAGTTCATTTTTACATATATCTGTTGTTGAAGACACAGTTGGTTTTACTAAAGACTTTGTAGTCGGATCATGATCACTCATAGGCTGCTTATCCATTAAACGCTCGTCCTGCTCCACTAGTCCAGTACTGATGCTTTCTCTACTAAGGCTATGGGCATCGTTCAATATTTGCTTGAGATTACTATTTTCTGTCTGAGCTGGTGGCATTTTTATCTTCTCATCACTTGTTTCATTAGACCAATAATCAGGAGAGACAGCTTGTTTAGAGGCAACAAAGTCTTCCAAGTATTTAGTCTTAGGAGAGTTCTTATTTAAAGGCTTTCGGCTTATACCTTGTTTTTTCTTTGTGGAATCTGTGTTAGTGCAAGGAGATGGGACACAGTTAGGCAGATGAGGTTTTACAAAACCGTTCAATACACTGATTGTCCCAGTGAATTTTTTCCCGCCATAATCTGTCGGTTTCTCTGTTGGACTTGCAAACTGTACAACATCTCCATATTCTGTCTTGGCAAGGCAATCCAGGGCATGAGTAATACTTGACTGCCATAGTGGTAGAAGTTTTGATGGAATCTGGAAGAACAAAAATTAAATTCAGTCAACTGAAATAAAAATCTTTTTAAGAAATTACCTGGAAGTATTTATGTATGGAGATATTGCCCACATGCTCCGTACATGAAAACAAACTCCAATAATTCCCATTTGTCTCCATCCTTGAAGGAAGGCAATAATTATTACATTTATATATATAGATCAATGTTTCCTTTAAAAACTTGGCAAAGGGATAAACTATGTGTGTAAAGAAAAAAACTCAAGTTTTTAACATGAAACATTGTAACCAACACTTCCTTGTTGGATCAAACTTCTGTGTGTAAACACATAAAGTTTAACCACTTAGAGTCTAAATCTAAAGACTAAAACTAAATAGAATTTTGACTTTAAAATTAAAGGGTCACTAAAGGAAAAAATAATTTTTGCTCAAATGACTGTTTACAGGGTATAGAGACATACAAGTTAACAGATTCCTTTTCAAAAGGATTAAAAATAGATAAAAATCAATCATATAATGTGCCTGCAGGTTACTTTCACTTTTGAACTGGCTTCATGTTTCATGTTTCTGTGAAGTAGAAATAGTAAAACAGAACAAAAACAAACAAATCCAGGGCAGTGTTTTGTTTTTAAAATGAATCTGATTGGTTCTGGGAAGTTTTAGACACACAGTAATGACAGCTTAGACCACCGTGAGAAAGCTCCCAGCACTGTGGTTATAAGGAAACCGACAAGCAGGAAGTGTGGAGAACAGAGCAAGATTACAGCAACTTCAAATAAGGACATGGAACCAGTACTGCAGTAAGGTAAAGGAAGCTATTTAGCTAAAAAAATAAATAAATAAAAAATTCCTTTAGTGATCATTTAACACTGGTCTGTATGTAGAGCATATTCATACCTTAATACCATAAATAACATATTCGATTTTTCACTCCAACAGTATAGGAGTTTGGACATTGTAAAGAAATGTTAACTAATGCATTACAATTTAAATTACACCCATTAGATTTTAGACGACTAAAATGAATTTTATTCAACTAAAATGTACTTGAGATTTAGTCGACTAAATACGTGTAAAACAATCACAGAAGACTAAAAATGGGACTAAAACAAAAACGCCATTTTAGTCCTAAAACCAAGCCTAAAACTAAATTGAAATTTGCTTCCAAAATTAACACTGAGAATAGCCATGCCCCTTTTTTTCAAGGCACCAAAAGTAATTAAACAATTGAATCAAAAAGAAGTTTCATAGCCAGGGGTGGGCTACACCTTCTTTATTCCTTCATCAATTAAGCAGGTAAAAGGCTTATTATTCTAAATAGGAAACCTTAAATTTTGTTTGCAAATATTAAAGATTCTTACTAACAGCCAGAATAAGTCCTTACATTTAAAGAGCACCTGTCATCTCAGATTCATCATGGCTGTGTCCTTTAGCAGGCATCCACTCACCTGCTGCCGCCACGTCCCTCATCTTGTTGAGGCACTGCCGCACACCAGCAGTCCCATTAAAGTGAATGGGACTGTCGGTGAGTCAACAGCGGGTCAAAGTAGGAGGCGCTGTGTAACGGAGATAACAGTTCTTTAAAAATTATGACTTAAAAAAATCGAGTCGATTTAAATCAAGCCTTTTTAATAGCGATTTAAATAGACTTGATTTAAAGCAAACCCACCCTGGGGGTGGAGGAGACAGGACTGTGTATTAAAAGGGTTGCAGTTCCTAAAATTTATACTTGATATTTGATGTTCAACCTTTTGAATTACAGCTGAAAGTCTGCACTTTAAATTCATTTGGTTTGTTTCATTTTAATTTTATTCTGGTGGCATACAGAGCCAAAAGTAAATTGTGCCTGTGTCCAAATACATATGGATCTAACTAGCACGCACGCACACACACACACAATATAAAAAATAAAATAAAAATCATCAGAACTAACCTTAGGTTTGCTACAACCTTCCTTCTGAGAAGGTAATTCTTCAAACTGATAAACTCCTTTGAATGGAACAACTGCTTTTGCGGTCACCCAAACTTTTTCAGTTAGTTCCCCCAGCGTTTCCACATAGTACCGTCGTGGTGACTTTGTAGTAGATGCACCTGTGAAAAATGATAAAGACACAATTAGAGTTGTTATCAAACCCATTTTAAAAGGAATAAGGCGCCGTTGATTTCCACATAGCTGGTGGATTACAGGTCCATCTCTGCTCACTGAGCGGGGGAGGGACCTGTCAGAGCTCCACTGATTTATATGGGGAGATTGGATGAAAATGGACAGCATGTCCGTTTTCATCAGATCTCATCCGATAAGACAAATGGCAGCAGTCTTTCTTGAGTGGATCGGATGACACCTGCCTGCCCATAGGAGTCAATAGATGGCCCGCTCGGATCTACATGAGAAAACCAACAGGTGGATTTGTGCGGGCTTATCACGTGAAAGGGGCCTTAGATTCTGTATGCTTTGAGGTTCTTAAGTTGCTTGGATATGCATTGTAATGGCTACAGACTGCTTATAAAATTCCTTTCTTGCCTTGTAACAAAAACATTTTTTTTTTTTACTTTCCGCTATAAAAAAAAAAAAAAAAAAAGAAATCTAAATTTCTTAATGAATTTAGTCCAAAGTGTATGCTGCTAAATGTCTTTGTAAAATAAATAAATCGCAATAAGCTTATATTTGGTTTGCATGAAAGTTTAAGCTTATTGCGATTTATTTTACCAAAGACATTTAGCAGCATACACTTTGGACTAAATTCATTAAGAAATTTAGATTTTTTTTTTTATAGCGGAAAGTAAAAAAAAAAAAGTTTTTGTTACAAGGCAAGAAAGGCATTTTATAAGCAGTCTGTAGCAATTACAATTGCTCTGCTGATCCCCGCTGAGCCGGCAGATGACAGGGCGGTCCCCTTTTTTTTTACACTACTAGACTTAAGTATCCTTTGTTTCAAATGGTAGGCAGCAAGAAAGTTGCATGAAAATTTACTTTTCTGCCATCTCTTCGGCCCCTTTCACACAGGGCGGACTGCATAAAGCAAATCCACCTGCTCAGCAAAGGACCTCTCTGCTGAGCAGGCAGATGATAGGTCTGTGTCCACTGCGCTATACAGAGTGGACACAGCCCCGCCGTTCTCTATGGGTCGGTCGGATAGAAATAAGCCGATCTGACCGAATGGTTGAGGAATAGACCCCCCCCCCCCCCATCCAACGGACAGGATCAGATGGGATACCTGCGGGTGTCTGGAAGCTACATGTCCGCTGACCTCTGCCGATACATAGAGAGCAATGGCTGATTCGATTAGGTCTGCCTTAAAAACCGACAGACAACCTGATTGTATCATCCGTGTGAAACCAGCCTTTGTACAATAAAAATAAAATAGATCTTGCACACGAGTCAAAACTTAGGGAAAAAAAAAAAAGGGGGTACATATAATGAGAAATGTATAACAAAATAAAATTGGTCCAAATCTTGGCTGAGCCAGGGCACCTAAAGTATTGCTGGTAGCATATATCGTTAACTGAGGGGCATTCTTGGCACTTTTACACAATCTATTGGCTGCATTGCTTTGTCCTGGTCCACAACCCAGAATGAATTTGTTTTCCCCTGAAACAGAAAAAAAAATTAAAAATACTCTCACCTTTTTCTTCCTGAGGTACTGCACAGATCTTACATGGCCACCAAGGGCGTCGACTGAACTTTGCCCACACAATGTCCCCTTCTTCATAGATTACAGGAGCAGCTTTTTTCCTCTTCGGTTGTCGCTATAGGAAAAGAGAGAACATAAATACGTTTACTGCACGGCTCCTCCTACACCTCAGACACCCTTTAGTGGAAATCACAGAACAGGTTAAACGAGGACATTGCTTTGAATATGTACATTGTAGGCAAAAGCCATCGTAGAAAACAGTCACTGCTATCGACATTGGTATCTGCTATCATAGCTCAAGCTGGTCTTCATACAGAACACAAAGCAACAATTAAAAAGGAGTGAGGAAAATATATACAACATTAGCTTGGACACAAAGCATATGTAACGTGCTGAACATACTCTTAAAAGGGAAAGTATATTCCCAATTTTTTTTTTATTATACTATATACAGTGCGGAAAATAAGTATTTGAACACCCTGCTATTTTGCAAGTTCTCCTACTTGGAAATCATGGAGGGGTCTGAAATTGTCATCGTAGGTGCATGTCCACTGTGAGAGACATAATCAAAAAAAAAAAAAAATTCCAGAAATCACAATTTATGAATTTTTAACTATTTATTTGTATGATACAGCTGCAAAGTAGTATTTGAACACCTGTCTATCAGCTAGAATTCTGACCCTGTCCACCCCATACAATCAGTAAGAATCCAACTACTAACATGGCCAAGACCAAAGAGCTGTCCAAAGACACTAGAGACAAAATTGTACACCTCCAACCAGGCTGGAAAGGGCTACGGGGAAATTGCCAAGCAGCTTGGTGAAAAAAGGTCCACTGTTGGAGCAATCATTAGAAAATGGAAGAAGCTAAACATGACTGTCAATCTCCCTCGGACTGGGGCTCCATGCAAAATCTCACCTCGTGGGGTCTCAATGATCCTAAGAAAGGTGAGAAATCAGCCCAGGACTACACGGGAGGAGCTGGTCAATGACCTGAAAAGAGCTGGGACCACCGTTTCCAAGGTTACTGTTGGTAATACACTAAGACGTCATGGTTTGAAATCATGCATGGCACGGAAGGTTCCCCTGCTTAAACCAGCACATGTCAAGGCCCGTCTTAAGTTTGCCAATGACCATTTGGATGATTCAGAGGAGTCATGGGAGAAAGTCATGTGGTCAGATGAGACCAAAATAGAACTTTTTGGTCATAATTCCACTAACCGTGTTCGGAGGAAGAAGAATGATGAGTACCATCCCAAGAACACCATCCCTACTGTGAAGCATGGGGGTGGTAGCATCATGCTTTGGGGGTGTTTTTCTGCATATGGGACAGGGCGACTGCACTGTATTAAGGAGAGGATGACCGGGGCCATGTATTGCGAGATTTTGGGCAACAACCTCCTTCCCTCAATTAGAGCTTTGAAGATGGGTCGAGGCTGGGTCTTCCAACATGACAATGACCCGAAGCACACAGCCAGGATAACCAAGGAGTGGGCTCTGTAAGAAGCATATCAAGGTTCTGGCGTGGCCTAGCCAGTCTCCAGACCTAAACCCAATAGAGAATCTTTGGAGGGAGCTCAAACTCCGTGTTTCTCAGCAACAGCCGAGAAACCTGACTGATCTAGAGAAAATCTGTGTGGAGGAGTGGGCCAAAATCCCTCCTCCAGTGTGTGCAAACCTGGTGAAAAACTACAAGAAACGTTTGACCTCTGTAATTGCATACAAAGGCTACTGTACCAAATATTAACATTGATTTTCTCAGGTGTTCAAATACTTATTTGCAGCTGTATCATACAAATAAATAGTTAAAAAAATCATACATTGTGATTTCTGGATTTTTTTTTTTGATTATGTCTCTCACAGTGGACATGCACCTACGATAACAATTTCAGACCCCTCCATGATTTCCAAGTGGGAGAACTTGCAAAATAGCAGGGTGTTCAAATACTTATTTTCTGCACTGTATATTAGGGTTGTCCCGATACCGATACCAGTATCGGTATTGATACAGAGTATTTGCAGGAGTACTTGTACTCCCGCAAATACCCCTGATGCCTGAATAGAATACTTGTCCCCCCCTCGCCGCCGCATCGAAAGCCGCCGCATTGGTTAAACAGCGTGCGGGAACATCACAGCTTTCATTTGAATAGCTGTAGTGTTCCCGCCGCATATAGACACTCCCCCTTGCTCGGGATTGGATGGGTGATCGTGATCTGTTCAATCCCGAGCAAGGGGGAGTGTCTATACGTGCGGGGAAAAAAGCTATTCAAATGAAAGCTGTGATGTTCCCCGTGCGGTGGCTAGGTATGGGGGGCATGGCTGCGGGGACATGACTGCATATGTGGGGGACATGGCTGGGGGGAAATGGCTGCATATGTGGGGGACATGGCTGGAGGGACATGGCTGCATATGTGGGGGACATGGCTGGGGGGACATGGCTGCATATGTGGGGGACACGGCTGCATATGTGGGGGACACGGCTGCATATGTGGGGGACACGGCTGCATATGTGGGGGACACATTTAAAAAAAGTATCGGTACTCGGTCCTAAAAAAAAGTGGTATCGGGACAAATTATATATATATATATATACATACACACACACACACATATACATACATACACACACACATGAAATGTAGAGGGCAGGAGGTGGCTGTTAGGCTCAGACTCTACCCAGAAGAGACAGCGCTTTGGCTATACAGACAAGGGTTTTTTCCCCCCCTTAAAGTGATAGGGTCATCTTAAAATCATCAATTTTGCTATTAACCACCTCAGATCAACACTGAGCACTTTCAGCCCTTCCCAGCCCAGGCCATGTTTTAGTGCTGCCGCACTTTGAACGACAATTGCACGGTCATGCAACACTGTACCCATATGACATTTTTAAATTCGAGACAGATGGAGCTTTCTGTTGGTGGTATTTAATCACAAGGGTTTTTTTTTTTGCAAAAACAAACCACCTCCCCCCCTGTTTCATGTTATTATTACAAACTTGGCAAACCGTTTTCTTTACACAAAGAAGAAGTTTATCCCTTTGATCTAAGAGGGAAGCATTAGGCCCCTTTCACACTGAGGCATATTTAAGGCATTTTAGCGCTAAAAATAGCACAAACAACACCTGAAATAATCCTGCCCCAGCATTCTCAATGTGAAGCCTGAGGGCTTTCACACTGAGGCGATGCGCTAGCGGTAGTAAAAAAAAAATCTCCTGCAAACAGCATCTTTGGAGCTGTATAGGAGCGGGGTGTTTACCGCTCCTTACCATTGAAATCGGCCACAGTGTGCGGGTGGAATTAACCCTTTTCCGACCGCTAGCAGAAGTTAAAACCGCACCGTTATCGCGGTATATACGTCGGTATAGCGGCGCTAAAAATCGCCCCGCTATATCGCCACCGCACCTCCCCTGCCCAGTGTGAAAGGGGCCTTTAGTTACAATGTTTCCTGTTTAAGCGGAGGTCTGGATTAAAAAATAAAATAAAAATATAATTTTAAAAGTCAGCAACTACAAACACTGTACCTGCTGACTTTTAAATAAGGACACTTACCTGTCCAGGGTGCCTGCGATGTCAGCAGCCGAAGCTGAGCAATCGCTCGGGCCTCGGCTGCCCCGCCATCCTCTGTGAGGGAATCAGGAAGTGAAGCGCTGCGGCTTCACTGCCCGATTCCATACTGCGCATGCGCGAGCCGCGCAGCGCTATGTGAATGGGCAGATGTCTCCTGGGACACACAAGGTCCCAGAAGACAATGCTCTCCATTTCCCAGGAGGCAGCACGAGGAGAAGAAAGAAGACCACCGCAGACAAGGAAGTGGCAGATTAGAAGATCTGCATAGTAACAGCCACTTCTGGTAGGCAAATATTTTTTTGTAACTTTTTTGTAATTTTTCTTTTTTAGGGTGGACCTCCGCTTTTAGAACTTGTCAGACTGCCTGGATATTTTCTTTTGACAGCTGAGTGAGCAGATAAAGTCTCTTCACTTGTTATATGAAAGAATCTGCAAATTCTGCATTGGAGATCGTCAGGGGGGGTTGTGCAGCTCTACTGTTAGTGTGTATAAATCTGCTAGCACATCCAACACTCCTCTCCCCCAAGACTGACAGACAATGCTGCTGTCCAAGGTGCACCCCTGTGCTCTTTCATCCAGAGTGGAGGCCCTCTAATACAAGTGTGCGTTACTGGCCAAATCACCAGGGTAAAGGAAAATGCAGCAAACACATCCAACGATTAGTAAACTGGATTCTACTACATTACACGTTTGGTTTTGGATTTAATACCACTTTTATTACATGTAGGGATTTATAAATTGGCCACTAGAGGGGAGTAAATTTATCTACAACAATGACTCCTGACACCCGTCCTACAAGCTTATGAAAAGACAGGAAAGGCTTTGCTTTCAACGAAATGGCCAAGTAGGAACTGTGTACATGGCAATTGCCAAACATTTGAATGCAAATGCTGCAGGTCCAACACAGTCTAAAGACTTAACCACACTGTGCCATTGTGCCCATACCTCCAAATCTGCTTTCTCTTCCGATTATCAACACATGAACCAATTGGGTTCTTGTCAGGGATGTATTTAGGTTTTGTGCTGCCCTAGGCCTGACTAAACTCGTGCACCCCTAATTTAAATATGACCCACCCCTTCCTGTCAAGGCCACACCCCTTGCTGGTAAAGACCTGCCCTTCCCTTACCTTACCCTTACTCTATCCAAAATTTAATAGAAAAATGTTCCTATAGTTCTACTTTAGGCACAAATTTCTGATAATTTTATAGAGAAGACTAAAAAGATATAACCATGCCAATGGTACAGCAGAAAACAGCACAGTGGGGAAGGTTTGTGGTCCAGGATGATAGGACAGGCAAAATTAGAAGCTCTGCACCCCCTACAGTTGCGGAATGCTTGCCTCTCTGCCCAGTCCGCCCCATAAGACTGGCGCTACACTAACAGTGCTACACTAATAGTGCAAGCAGGCGGAGACTCTTTTCGTGCTGCCCTAGGCCTGGGCCTTGTTGGCCTAGGCCAGGATACAGCTCTGGTTCTTGTACTGCTTTATCTTCTAAAAACTCCAGCTCTGCTGCACAGGGAGTGCAAAAAGGCCAATACCAGGGCTAATTCTGCTTCGCACAGATTTGGACGGTGTCATGTCTCCCCGCAGGGATGTAGTCCAAGGGAGGGGGCAAGCACACTGACTAACCCCCCAGCCAGAACGGCTTGGATGATGGGGCAAGCTTACTGAGGAAGAAACAGGAAGTGAGAAATTCAGAAAAAACATTTAGAAGGGAAATCAAAGGAAAAGGTAAGTGAACCAACAATCTTAAAGGAACCCATTTAGAAAATGAACATTACAACCCCTTTAAGAATGATGAAAGCATTGTAAAACGATTTAAGTCTTAGCAACACAACCCCCTAAGGCCTCTGCCCTATGAGGGGGGTAGAGATTTTTGAGAACAAAGATACTTGAGAGCATCCTCCGTGTAGGAATAAAGGGATTTTTAAATACAGCTTACCTGTAAAATCCTTTTCTTGGAGTACATCACGGGACACAGAGCGGCATATTCATTACTATGTGGGTTATATGGAGTACCTTCAGGTGTGGACACTGGCAATCTTCAAACAGGAAGTCCCCTCCCTATATAACCCCCTCCCCTAGAGGGAGTCCCTCAGTTTTGTAGCAAGCAGTATGCCTCCCAAAATGGTCACCCAAAAGAGGGGTGGGAGCTCTGTGTCCCGTGATGTACTCCAAGAAAAGGATTTTACAGGTAAGCTGTATTTAAAAATCCCTTTTTCTTTCTCGTACATCACGGGACACAGAGCGGCATATTCATTACTATGTGGGATGTCCGAAAGCAATGCTTTAATGAGGGGAGGGAGACATCTTCCAAAGAAGGATTCAATTTAGAGATAAACTCAAATCATAATAATTCCAACTTAGTCAAGAAAAAACTTTTTTTTTTTTTTTTTTTATTTATATCCAAGGGTGTTTTCTGATCCCGAGGATTTCAAACTGCAGCCTGTAGTACTGCCTGTCCAAAGGCAGAATCCGCATTCCTTCTCACGTCTAGTTGATAAAACCTTGTAAACGTGTGGACTGATGACCACGTTGCTGCCTTGCATATCTGAGCCATAGAGATCTGATGGTGTGCTGCCCAAGAGGCGCCCATGGCCCTGGTAGAATGGGCCTTCACCGACAACGGAGGAGGCAACCTCTTCAACCCGTAGGCTTGAATGATTAATTGTCTAATCCATCTTGAGATGGTGGATTTTGCAGCTGCCTGCCCCTTCTTGGGGCCATCTGGTAGAACGAATAACACATCTGTTTTCCGGATCTTTTCTGTAGCTTTAAGATAGGCCTTCATGGCCCGGACAATATCCAAGGTATGCAGCAACCCCTCCTTTCTAGATGTAGGTTTTGGAAAGAAGGATGGAAGTACCAAATCCTGGTTTAAGTGAAATTTGGATATAACCTTTGGTAGAAAGGAAGGATGGGGCCGGAGAACTGCCCTGTCCTTATGCAGAACAAGATATGGTTCCTTACACGATAAGGCTGCTAATTCTGACACTCTCCTGGCCGAAACTATGGCGACCAAGAAAACCAATTTTCTTGTCAGTAAGAGTAAAGGAATCTCAGCCAGAGGCTCAAAAGGCTGTTTCTGTAGAGTGGACAGGACAAGATTTAAGTCCCAAGGACAAACTGGTGACTTGACAGGAGGATTAATACGCAAGACCCCCTGTAAGAAGGTCTTTACCAGCGAGTGGGTGGCCAGCGGCCTCTGAAACCACACTGACAGAGCTGAGATCTGTCCTTTGATTGTGCTTAGTGCCAGGCCTTTATCCACTCCTAGCTGGAGAAAACTTAACACCCTATCAATAGTATATTTGCGGCAATTCCATCTTTTGGATTCACACCAGCCTATATAATTCCTCCACACCCTGTAATAAATTACCCTGGAGACCGGCTTTCTAGCCTTAATCAGGGTAGGGATTACCTGCCTAGACAGACCCCTACCCCTGAGAATCAGGGATTCAGCCTCCAGGCCGTCAAATTTAGACGCTGTAATGTAGGGTGGAGGATCGGACCTTGTGAGAGTAGGTCTGGTTGTAGAGGAAGAGTCCAAGGGTCTCCCACTGCCATATTCAGGACTAGCGAGTACCAAGCCCTCCGGGGCCAAGCTGGAGCTATTAGAATGACTGGCTTGTGCTCCACTCTGATCCTGCGCAACAGGCGGGGGAGTAACTGTAGTGGAGGAAATGCATATAGAAGTTTGAATTGATGCCAAGGGCACACCAACGCATCGGTTCCGCAGGCCATCGGATCCCTCGCTCGCGACACGAACCTGTCTAGTTTCTTGTTGAACCTGGATGCCATTATATCTACGTCTGGCGTTCCCCACCTCTGGCAGATTGTCTGAAAGACCTGGGGATGCAGAGACCACTCCCCTGGCAACAGACTCTGGCGACTTAAGAAGTCTGCCTGCAGGTTGTCCACTCCTGGAATGAATATCGCTGAAATGCAGGGTACATGAGCCTCTGCCCATTGAAAAATCAAGTTCACTTCCCTTTGAGCGGCCCCAAGATATTGATGGAGAGCTGCCTCTCTGCTTTCACCCAAGTTCCCTGGCGGGAGAACCCCTCGAAGACCGCCCCCCCAGCCTGCCAGGCTGGCGTCTGTGGTAACTACCTTCCAGACAACAGGGCTGAAGGATCTTCCCTTTAGAAGGTTCTGAGGGTTCAACCACCAGGCCAGGCTTTGTCGGACCCTTGATGATAGCGTCAAAGGGGACTCTAAGGCATGTGCCCTCTTGCCCCAGGTTGCTAAAATGGCTGCCTGTAGGACGCGAGTGTGGATCTGAGCGTATGGTACTGCCTCGAATGTGGCCACTAGCTTGCCTAGTAATCGCATACACAGGCGAATAGTTGGTCTTCTCTTGTTTATAACCAACTGAACCAACCCCTTGATCGCCTTGATCTTTACAAGGGGCAGGAACACCTTTTGACGTTCCGTGTCTAACCTCATGCCGAGGTATTCCAACTGCTTTGTAGGCTGGAATGCTGACTTTCCCTGGTTTAGGACCCAGCCGAATTCTTCGAGGTACCGAACCGTGAGGTTTACTGCCTTCTGCAGACCCGTCCGTGAATGATCTATAATTAAAAGGTCGTCCAAGTATGCTAGGACTGTGACTCCTTGGATTCTTAAATTGGCCAGAACTGGGGCTAGGATCTTCGTGAATACCCGGGGGGCCGTGGCCAGCCCGAAAGGGAGCGCCCTGAATTGGAAGTGTCGCTGCCCGACCGCGAAGCGTAAAAACCTTTGATGCGACTGACAGATTGGTACATGAAGGTAAGCATCTTTTATGTCTATGGAGGCCAGAAAATCGTTCTTCTGAAGCGCGGCGGCTGCTGACCGGATGGATTCCATCCGGAAGGACCGCACCCTTAGATAACCGTTTAACCTCTTTAGGTCCAAAATTGGCCTGACATCGCCGTTGGGCTTTGGTATGACAAAGAGATTGGAATAGAAACCTAGGCCTTGCTCTTGGGCTGGCACTTCTAAAATTACGTCCTGGCAAAGCAGGTGATCCAAGGCTGCCAGCATTGAGGCCTTCCTTGCTGGATCCCTTGGTAGCCTTGATTCTTGAAAATGAGGCGGAGGATACCTCAGAAATTCCAGTCTGTAACCTGTGGTTACAGATGCCCGGACCCATTTGTCGGGGATCTTGGCTTCCCAAACTTCTGAGAAGAGACGAAGCCTTCCCCCCACCCGTGAGAGTGGGGGCGCCCCTTCATAAGGCAGACTTAGGGGCTGCCTTTGACGGCTTGCGATACCACGGCTTCTTACCCCCAGGGGTTTGTCCCTGCGATCTACTGTTACCGTTGGATCGCGCAGGCGGCCGTCGATACTGCCTGGAATTAGAGGGCCCCGAGACAGGAAAAAGCTGCCTTTTAAATGTAGGAGCCCGGAATGTCTTTTTGACCGGTAAAAGGGTACTCTTGCCATTTGAAATAGTCTGAATATATTTATCCAGATCCTCTCCGAAGAGTCGCCCTCCATGGAAGGGAAATCCTGCCAGAAGCTTTTTGCATGGGGGTTCTGCCGCCCAGTTCTTCAACCATAAGAGTCTTCTCATGTGTACCAAACATAGTGATAAACGAGAAGCCTGCTGGATGGAATCTTTTATAGCATCTACCGCAAAACACAGAACTCTGGGAATGTCAGCAAACTCTTCTGCTTGTTGGGTAGGCATGTCTTTTAACATCTCTTTTGTCTGGTCTTTTAATGCCTGACAAACTCCAATTGCAGCTACCGCTGGCTGCACCACTGCTCCTGCCGTAGCAAAGGATGCTTTTAAAAATGTTTCTAATCTTTTATCAACCGGATCTCTAAACATATGTATATTTTCCACCGGGCAAGTTAGTGATTTATTCACACATGAGATGGCTGCATCCACTACTCTCTTGGAGAATTTTTCCTCCATGGGATAAATGACCGCAAATCTTTTCGGTGGCAGAAAAACCCTGTCCGGCCGTACCCAATCCCGAAAGATCAATTCCTCCAAGAGAGGATGGACCGGAAAAACTGCGTTGCTTAACGGGGCTCTCAAAGAGCCCAGAGAGGATACCGGAGGAACCTGAGGTTCTGGTAATGGCAAACTAAATGCCGAGCGGACCATGTCCGTCAAAGACTGTACCCACAGTCTTTCCGTCTGGGAGTCTGAAAATGGTTCCTCAGAGGTAGACCCCTCAATCCCTGAACCCTCTCGGTTCAGGTCCAGTTGATCCTCCTGTGATTCTAATTCCTCCGGAGAGAGAATCTCAGCATCTGAGGATACACTCCCTGGTGATGGGGATCTAACCCGTTTCTCACCCGGAATAGCTCTAGCGATCAATGCTGCTATTCTCTCTTCTAGCCCCCCTAGGGATACGGCTAGCATCTCCTCTGTGATAAACACAGGGCTGGGCTGATCTGGGCCAGCCTCCGCACCAGATCCCCCTAATGGCTCATCCAAGGCGCTTCTTAAATTAATAAGCTGCGGGGAAAGAATCGGCATATCAGAATCAGAAAGGGAACCCTTTTGTTTTTTGGTCTTTTTTGTACCCTTTGACCCCGAACCCTTGGAAGCCATAATACAAAATCGAGGGACTCCGCCCACACAACAGACTGTAGTGGCCAGGAGTACAATTCCAGAGTTTAGGGGAAAGTAGATTACTAGTGTCCCCACAAACTGATGGGCCCGTATGTTGGTCTTTTTTTTTTTTTTTTTTAAATAATTATATATTTTCTATGACCATACACAATGCCCCTAACTTAAGTTTGCCAGCCTCCAACCTGCTGTCAAATAAGGGGGATTCTTTGGCTTAACAATAGACATTGGGACAAAGTCCACATGTACTACCCCTTTTCCGCCACCGGGAGTCACTGTTCTGCCGCCCTGCGTCCTCTCTTGAAACAATCAGCCACAGACTGAGCCCTGACAAGGTCTGCTGTCTATAACAGCAGAAGGGCGCCCCTGTATGACGCCGCAGGCCCGCCCCCCCCCGCTCTCCTGTCTGGATGGCGCGAAAATTCGTCAATAAGACGCGCGCGTGCACGCGCGCGCGCGCGTACCCGGAAACAGGAAGAACATGGAGGAGCCGCGCTGCTGGAGATCCATGGCGCAGAAACGGCGGCAGATTCAAAACTCCCGGCCAGGTAGGACTCTTTTAAGGCCCCTAAGGATCCTTTACTAGCCTCTAGGAAGCAACAGCAGGTTAGCTAGCAACACACTTTAGACAGGGGGGCCTAGTGATGGGGGGAGAAAGGGTGTCATCCTGTCTCTAAGACATAGTGATCACAGTTGCCCATGCAGAGCATACTCAGGCTATCCCCCCTTTTAGGTTACCCCGGGGAGCCTGCTGTCGAACCAAGTCCCGCAGGCTCCCCCTTACCTGCTCCATGCTGCAGGATGTTTGACCAGCAAACTGATCCAGTCTTCTCCCATCTCCGTGGGTAGCGTAGTAGACCTTCAGGCCCTGGGGTCCTATGAAGGTACCCACTGTCCTGGACCTATATAGCACCCTGGCAAAACAGGAACCTTATGGTTTTTGCAAACTCCAAGTCCTGGGCCCAGGGTCCAGCCCTCCAAAGAGGAGCATTATAGGCAAAACCCCACGGTTTGGGGCCCGGGTACTGTCCACTTTGGCACTGAGGCTCCTTGGACAGATCCGGTTAGCCCGCCCTTAATCCCAAAGGATGTGGAGCAAAGCTATTCCGTGACCAACACCTAAGACACTGGCGAAAAAACTGAGGGACTCCCTCTAGGGGAGGGGGTTATATAGGGAGGGGACTTCCTGTTTGAAGATTGCCAGTGTCCACACCTGAAGGTACTCCATATAACCCACATAGTAATGAATATGCCGCTCTGTGTCCCGTGATGTACGAGAAAGAAACTGCGTTTTTTTTCCCATGTGACATCTCTAATAATGCTGTCCAAAGTGTCACCAAAAAGACAGCCCCTCCCAAACATTAAGCGTATGAGAAGTCTTTTGCATGCAGCTTGAACTGACCAGGCTTTAAGCAATAAACTCTACATTTGGGGATAGAAATGTTATTTGATGACCATCAACTCAGTGAAGTAAAAGAAGGTAACCACAGAATGTGCTCCAGTAAAGGAAAAAAAGAATATTTGCTGCAATGACTGTTTACAGGGTATAGAGACATAATAGTTAACCGATTCCTTTTAAAAACGATTAAAAATAAATAAAAATCAATCATATAATGTACCTGCAGTTTCAGTTTCGTTTTTGCATGTTTCCTGCCTCTCTGCCTTACAGAGCCAATACAGGGCAGTGATGGTTTGGAAAATTAAAGTGATTGGTGCTGAGGGGTTTTAGACACAGTAATCACACCTCCTTGATTAGTGACCACAGAGAGAAAGCTCCCAGGACTGTGGTTATCAGGAAACAGACAACCAAGAAGTGTGGAGATCAGAGAAGAATTACAGCAACTTGAGAGCAAAAAACAAACAATGAGGACATGAAAACAGCACTGCATTAAGGTAAAGGAAGCTATTAAGATAAAAAATAAAAATAAATCCTTTACAAACCCTTTAAAACTGGATTGCATTGGTTGCACCGTTCCAGGTCCAGATGGCTGCGGTCTGACAAATAGGCAGTCTACAAAAAAGCGCTCAAGAGCACATCAAATTTTCTATGCACAGGATCCTTAAAAAGGGAAGGATACATTCTGGTGAAAAAGTGAGAGGTCTACCCAAATATAAGACGTTTGGATCCACCATCAGTACCGACCATTTCACTGTAAACTATTTCTGTAGGATGGAGTCATCCAATATTTGGAGAAAAGAAAATCTTTTCTGAATTGCGCCAATCTTCATTAGACTGTCCCTTTTGTTTGTGAACAGAGCAAAACAGTTTTAGATTTTGCAAGTCTCTCTATTACCAAAAGGATAGGACAAGACAGGAAGGGGTCAAAAGCAATAAGACTTTAAGACCTTCTCAAAAAGCAGAGACGTGCAGATCCAGATGGGTAGGGCGATTGTGTGAGGGTATAGAAGCCTGTGCATCTGGGCCTGGGAGAAATATATCTTCCAATAGCAAGACTAAGACTACAACTGTTAGGTCATTAGGTTGTAAGTAATATGATGAAATACTCGGTCAACCACTTGAGCCTAAGCACTAAGTGGTTAGGTTTTAGGGTTTTGGCACCAAGTTCTAAAAAGTTTACACCTATGTGAAATACATTTCAAACATGATAGTTATGACAGTAATGGTCAGAATACAGGGCAAGCTTGTCTACGCAGCTGGTCCTTGTAAAACAGGGGTACGCAAACTTTGAGAGGAAGAAGGAGATGAGAAGGGGGGGGGGGGCAGCTGTGATGTGATGGGGAACCAGGGAGAAATACAGGGGGGCTTGGGCAGCAGAAGCAAGGGGTACTCGGACATGAGGGGCAGTATTTACTGGAATCAATATTTTCCCCCAGCAGCAGTTTAAAAGCCAGATGGGGAGGAGGAGAAGCCAGCTTCCAGCTGCTGCAGGAGGACACCAGGTTCCTGCGGTTGGCAAGGAAGGGATGCCACCTTCCTGTCATGTGCCTGTGATCAACGGATTGCCAACCACTGTAAAAGGTCCAGGCCTCACAGTGGGCATACTCCAGCAGGAGCCGACTGAAGTTGATAGATTCCAAAAAGAAAATAAATCTATGAGTGATTTTTTCACAAGAAAGATGAGGGCCATCACCTATGGACACTTGCAAGAAACTGAGGATACACGGCGTGAGGGGAAGTTATAGGGGAGGCACCCCAGTAGGTGTGTCCTTAAGAGCTTTGCCAGTGTCCAGGTACCTGAAGGTACGAGCCTATAACCCAGAGTCTATGAACAGTATGCCTGTGTCCTGTACAATTAAAGGAGTTGTAAAGGAAAAAAATGTTTAGCCTAAAATGAATGTCTGCAAGGTAGACAGAATAGTGTAATGATTCTGTTAAAAAACAACAAGTAAATCCCTATTAAATTCCTTCAACTATATTGCCTCCGGTGTTCTAGTTTCTGTTCTCATTCACTTCCTGGTTTGTGGCGCTCGTTCATGCAAGAACTACATTCCTAGTATGCATTGCGGCACGCCCAGTGATTCACACCTCCTTGAAGTCTCTAACACGTAGAGAGCGTCCTGCCGCACAGATATAGTTCCCAGGAGGGGGCGAGCACGTCACTGACCACCGCGGTAAAGCCTCCCTTTGCGGTGGTCAGTAACAATCAAACAAGCAGGAAGTGAACAGAACAGAGAAGAAATAGTGAAGTGAAAAGAGGAATGTCTGCAGGTAAAGGATGCTTATTATGAAAAAAAAAAAATTCCTTTACAACCCCTTTTAAGATAGTCAGTATTAACTGTGGTCAGAAGTGCCAGTTGGAAGATTGTGGGCCTAAAGTGCTTGTTCATTCCAGATGTGTTGGGGTCCTGTAATATTAAGGAGGTCATACACACTAAATGGATATTGCATTTTGTATGGAGCAAGAACAACTTCATAATTAATGAGACTACAATCAGTATTATAAGAGATGGGGGATGTTTATAGAAATGTTTATCCTGCCAAGAAAAAAATAAAATAATTACCTGTGAAAATGAAACCATACACCTTGGGCCTTACAAGCAATGTAGATAATGGAACAGCACATTTGGTGTATGGATGGTTCTGAAGAAACCATTTTCAACCAGGGTGCCTTAGCAAAATGCCTATAAACTGCATACAAGTCAGCGAGTGGATCAAGCCTGGCTTTTGGTTGCACAAAGACACAGGCTTTCATTGTGCACCATTACAACCGTCTAGTTGCTGACATCCTAAAAACCAATGTCGTCATTGGTTGACAAGGACATTGTGTGTCTGCACAGCATCTTTGGTTGCCATATCCCTCTGCCCAGCTTTAAGCTTTTCTTAACCCAAGCATAATTTAAAGTAGAACTATAGGCACCCCCCCCCCCCCCCATTTTCTATAGAGCAAAAGGAGGGCTGTCAGTTTTTTCACCATCTGTGTACCATTGCGGAATATTATCTTTACTTTCCTGTCGCCAAAAAGGAAGAGAGAGGAAATCCCTCCAAATTTAGGGAATCTCTTTGGGACCCCCAGGTCACCAGAACTAGTGTCCCCATTAGAAGATTTCCCCTCTATTGCTTTTTTGGAAACAACCAAATGTGGAATTTTCTTCTACTTTCAATAATAGTAAACAGGACAAAGAAGGTGGATCTCTAATGGGGGCACAGACAGCAATAAAAACTGAACGAGGTTCCGATCACTCTCCAGTATCTAAAAAAATAAAAGTTTCTGCCTTTAGTTATACTTTAATTCTTAAAATGAGTTGCTGCATTTGTCCTTTTCAGCCCTCATCCCCAATTTGTTTTCACCTGGTGCACTGGCCAGTAACACGCCTCCTGTATTAGCATGCTCCCACTCTGGATGAAGGAGCACAGGGCACAGCAGAAAGCAGCAATGTCAGTCTGGGGGGGGGGGGGTGTTAGATGTAGGGAGTGTTAGATGTAGATACAGTAACAAAGTGAAGCCAAATTCCAGCTCACACTTTATAAGCAATTACAGCAAAAAAAAAAAAAAAAAAAAAAAGATAATAAATAAAAGCCGATTATTATAAGCACCCCCGTCAGGCTCTGTTCACACTGGGGAGGCTTCAAAGCCGCCCTATAAAGCGAGACTTCGGTACGGCTTGCAAGCTACTTCTGTAGTACAGGTAATGCAAGCTGCTCCAAAGTCGCCCCCCCAAGTAGCACAGGAACCCTTTCCTAAGTTGGAGCGACTTGAGTTGCTCTTAGAATGGTTCCTTTGCACTGAATGGAGAGCGACTTGTCTGGCGGCCAAGTCACCTGAAAGGTTGCCCCAGTGTGAACCGAAACTCGGTGGTAAATGGTTTGCCCCATCCCTGTAACAGATACTTTTACAGGACAACTTGTATTTTGAATAACAAAAAAGAGTTACTGGCCAGATCACCATATTAAAAATAGAAGAAAGGAAGCCTTAAAAAAGAAAACGAATATAGCCATCCCATCTATGACTCAATTAACTGCAATAAACCGTTTTAAATGCTTAATATAAAGTTCTAGCAATTTGCCTGACAATAAGGTAAAATCTGTGTGAAATACTGCCAATATCTTCCATGTGTGCGAAAATCAATTCAATTAGAAAGACTTATGATACTTAAAGTGGATGTAAACACCAAAAAAAAATTTTTTTTTATGTCACAATGTAGAGTATAAGATTTCCCATCATCTGTGCTCAGTCTTGCCACAGAGTTAACCACTTGCTTACTGGGCACATAAACCCCCTTCGTGCCCAGGCGAAATTTCAGCTTGCGGCACTGCATCGCTTTAACTGACAATTGCGCGGTCGTGCGATGTGGCACCCAAACAAAATTGGCGTCCTTTGTTCCCCACAAATAGAGCTTTCTTTTGGTGGTATTTGATCGCCCGTGCGGTTTTTTTTTTTTGCGTTATAAACAAAAAAAGAGCGACAATTTAAAAAAATATATATATTTTTTACTTGTTGCTATAATAAATATCCCAATTTTTTTTTAAAAAAAAAATATTTTTTTTTCCTCAGTTAAGGCCGATACGTGTTCTACGTATTTTTGTAAAAAAAAAAATCACAATAAGTGACTGCTTTGCGCAAAAGTTATAGCACCTACAAAATAGGGGACAGAATTATGATTTTTTTTTAATATCTTTTTTTTACTAGTAATGGCGGCGATCTGCGATTTTTTATTTTGACTGCGATATTGCGGCGGACACATCGGACACTTTTGACACATTTTTGGCACCATTCACATTTATACAGCGACCAGTGCTATAAATATGCACTAATTACTGTATAAATGTGACTGGCATTGAAGGGGTTAACACTAGGGGGTGAGGAAGGGGTTAAATGTATTGCCTGGGTGTGTTCTAACTGTGTGGGGGGAGGGGGGTGACTGGGGGAGGTGACCGATGCTGTCTCCCTATGTACAAGAGAAACAGCATCAGTCGCCTCTCACTGACAGGACGTGGAGCTCTGTGTTTACACTCAGAGCTCCACGTCCCTGCTCTGTCACCGACGATCGCGTGTACCTGACGGACATCGCGGCCGCCGGGTACACGCATCGAATCCTCGGTGATGCGTCGGGACTGTTTTTCCCCGCCGCGCGCCACCCGGGGAATTACAAGTAAATGGCGTCCAAAGACGTGACCCCGGCGCCTCAGGTCCGCGCTGTTGACGTGTTCTGTCAATAGCGCGGACCCGAAGTGGTTAATCCAGCGCTGAGTAATCCTCTTTTAATGTTCAGTGCAAATTAACAGAATTCCAGATAAAAACTTGCCAAATTATAAAGTCTGTTTCTCTGTTTTTGCTTTCAGTGACAGGTTATTTACATATCTAGCTTGGACATGTTTATAATAACATGAGGTGATCCAAAGTTCATTGTTTATTACCAGTATGTGTTATGTGGGGGAGGGGTGGATTTCTCACTTTTTATACCTCATGTTATGATAAACATAACATAAGATAAACATGTCCAAGCTATATTTGTAAATAACCTGTCACTCAAAGCAAGGAGAGAAAACTGACTTTTTATTCAGGCAGGTTTTTATCTGGAATTCTGTTCATTTTACTGAACATTAAGGGAGCACAGGTGATAGGAAATCTTATACTCTACATTGTGACATAAAAAAAATATATATATATATATATATATATATATATATATATATATATATATATATATATATATATATATATATATATATATTTTTTTTGGGGGTTTACATCCACTTTAAGCTGGTCATACACTGATCGAAATTCAGATTTGTTCAGTGGGGAAATGGACACATTTTGATCAGCGTATGGTCAACCATCTTTAGAAGTCGATCATTTGATCGAAGAGACACACTGGACAGTGTTTTGATCATTATCTGCAGCCACCGATTGGTATATTCTGACAGCTGCAGGTCCCTGCTGTCAGAATACAATGTCCTGGGGGAGGAGGGAAATCTCTTATGCCTTTTTACCACAGGGAAACCCGAGGGGGAAGCAGAGAACCGGCTCGGCAGCTTTCCCCCCCCCCCCTACACACGGCCGGTTTTCCTGGCGGGAAAACTGCCATGAGAGCTTTGGCCGGGAAACCAAGGCGTGTGTATTCCCCCCCCGCAGGCTTTCCCCATAGAAAAACTGCCAGGTTAAAAACCGCCGGGAATCCCAGTGGGAAAAAAAAAGAAACATGTTCCCCTTTTTTCCCGCCAGGATTCCCGGCATTTTTCCTGTCTGGAAAATTGCCATGAAGCATACACACTGCTAGTTTTCCCAGCCAAAAGCCATCACGGCAGTTTTCCCGATGGGAAAAGTGGTAGTGTGTACGTGGTATGAGTTTTTTCATTCAGCTCGCTGGCTGAACAAATGGAAAAAATTTAAATAAAATAGCCATCTACGGCCAGTTTAACATCAATTTGAGGAACAGGCAGGCACAAAACATACTGAAGTCGATAAAATTACTGCTGAACAAAATTTTCCTACCAAACAACCATATGAATGAGCACAGGGAACAATTTCCAGATTGGAACATCTTTGAACTACAATCTTCCCCAGCACACTAGACATCAAATACCAGCACATGCATATTATGAAAGTTCAATGCCCATCTTAAAGGAATGTAAAGGAATTTTTTTTCTCAATTGCAATCTATGCATTAAAATGAAAAAACATCTGATGCGCCTGCCCCCCCCCCCCCCCCCAGCCCCCATTATACTTACCTGACCCCTCGAAAGTCCCGCACGGTCCCGATATCCTCTTCACCGCTCAGCCTGGCCTGAGCGGATGGATTGAGAGCAGCACAGCCATTGGCTGACGCTGCTGTCAATCACATCCAGTGACGCAGCGCGCCGAGTGATACAGTGATCGGCTATGGCCGCTCGCTGTATCATGGGAGCGTGCCCGCAATTAGTGACCACCATGCGAGCTCTCGCATTACTGTGGTTACCAATTGCGGGGAGGACCGAGACAGCCGCCGAGGGACCCCAGAAGACATGGATCGGGGGCACTCTGTGCAAAAAAAACTGCACAGCGGAAGTATAACATGGTTGTTATTAAAAAAAAAAAAAAAAATCCTTTAGTGACCCTTTAAGTCAATGCAATAATATTTATAGAGGTGTGGATGTGTGGGGGTGATGGCGCTGTCACTAGTATGTTGTTTGGACTAGCCCACAAGTGTATGGGTGGGGTTAAAGGGACAACATTCCCTACGGTGTGTGGTAACACAGATGAGGCGGGAGTGATGGTGCTAGCAAATGTTAGCGATGTGTCATAAATTAAAGTAAAAATAAACACATGTGCATAATAAACGTGTGGTGAACTATACTGTGCACTAACATCAATCCATAAAAGAAATATTAGGTTCTGTTAGCAGACCGTGCAGTAGGTAAATTTACACAAAAGATATATGTAATATAAATGAAACAAATAATGTACAAATAAAATAAAATAAACTATTGTGACAATAAAAGTGTCAACACTATATCTTCAATATTCGAATGCTAAGATAAACAAACAGTGAGGCGACCATATGACAAATTAGAAATCAGCTGGAAATAGTCCATCAATAACAGTCAGGTGACTCAGTGTGATGTGACAAGTGAGGTGCACCTATATGCATAGGTGTTACGTCAGGTGAATATCGCGGTGACTCCGGTGCTCCCCCTCAAGGGTCCCCACTCACCAAATGTAGTCACCCCTGCAGGGGTAAAAGGCGTGTAGGTCACAGTAAGTGTTCCTCCCGTATCGTGGCACCTTCTCCTGTATTCCAGAGATAGTCACCAGGTTCCTGGTATATTTCCTTGGTATGGATGGTTATTAACACAGCTCCTCCAAATCAAAAAAGAAAGGGGACTTCCATAGTGTAGTATGAAAAAATGAAAAAATGAAATAAGGCTTTATTGGCACTGCTGAGCACTGGCTCAGACACAAGTGCAATATACAAAGTCAATAAGGTACTGGAAATAATAAACTTTTAAAATAGTGGCACCGTGCAGCGGTGACAGGACAAATAGAAATATAAATAAAAATGAAAGTTAAAAACAAAAACAAAAACAGGAGTGATGTCCTATGATTAGCCAACCATAGGCACTCCACAATCCATGCACTAAGGGTTCCGGATGTTGATCAATCCAGCATGTGAACGGCGTGCGTTCCAGGCTGACACGCTGGTGATCCCGGAAGTGCGTGTGAGCGTGCGTGTATCCGCTTTACGCGCGTTTCGTAGTCCTTACGTCTTCGGAAGCGGGTACACGCATACCACGACTTGCAGAATAAGTAGGCAACGTCACCATGGCAGATCAATGCGCTCAATAGAGCTATCCAATCAGAGCCGCCTAGTGGGTGTCTACTACAAATCATTGCAGTTTGCACCCATTAGTAAGGGGTAACCGCCGTTAGCCAATCAGGCATATGTGGCGGGTTGTTTGTCCAATCGTGGGACAGAACTCAAACATTAGTAAGAGTGTGATATCCAGAGTATTTGAGCGACGGGACTGTTAACCTATCATAAGTGTAAAACGTCACTAATACGAAAAACGTCACTAATACAAAAAGTGAGGCCGTGGATGGGCCGATATGACATACTACAGTGAATTAACCAGGCACAGGTTACCGAAGCACACATGGCCTAGATGGTATTAATTTACCAAAGGGGGGTAGTATACCCAGAATGTTTATATTCATTGCCATGTTAACGGCCCCAATACGCAAAGAACATTACTGAAGGTAAACCATTACATTGTTAATAATCAAGAATGTTACCAATGACAGAACATTGTATTAGACAAACTAGACATTAGGAAGATGAAGCTGTTACAGCTATCTAACGGGCCTATCCATAGGTGAAAAGCAATCCTATGCACCCAATCATGAGATAGTGTGATTATTAAAGGGTGCAATAAAAATTACATAAAATAGGGGATGGTGTTGGAGTGATAGAATCATCAATCATGTGACCAGAGGACACATGAATATACAGTGCAGAAATGGATACTATGCACGTGAAGTAGTGAGTGGTCATTAATGTGTGCCGTCGCGAGTGCGATGGCTCCCACGAACTAACGCTGCAGATATAAGATGGGTGGGTTGCAAATTATACTACCATTGTATGTCATCCATAATGGCCAAGATGCATTAACAGCTAAGGGTCCAAACAGAGGTGGGGACCAGTCTAAGGAGAGTGTAATCATAAGGAAAAATACTTAGGAAAATATGTGAGGTCATAGGAAAAATATGTGAGGTCATAGAAAAAATATATATATATATACTGGGCATAAGTTACCTCCATAGCCTCTAATTAATAAGGGATAAATTAAAGGTAGAGTATATAAGTGGGCCTATTAAGGGTTAGCCAGGAAGCAGTTGAGATCTATATCTGCATTTAATCCATGCGGCTTTAAAGATCCTAAACGATATATCCAGCTAGTTTCATTCTGGGAAATTGCGGTGGTTTTATTTCCGCCCCTCCAGTTATCTTTAATCAGGTCTATGCCATAGAAGATGAGTTCGGTTGGGTCCTGATGGTGGAATCTCTTAAAATGTCGATAGAGGTTATGCTTAGTGGATCCCTTTTTTATCCTATTAATGTGCTCCCGAATTCTCACTTTGAGGGGTCGTGTAGTACGGCCTACGTACTGTAGGTGGCAGGGACATTCAATAACATATGTCACATGGGTGGAATGACATGTGATAAGCTCTTTGATTTTATATTCCTTGAAGTCAACCCTCGACTTGAAATTGATTTTTCTCCTAGGTTGCTTTTTGCTCACCCTACAGGCCAAACATTTTTGGCATTTGAAAAATCCCTTAAGTTCAGGGCAAAGGCTGATAGATTTTGGAGGGTCAATCACGTTATGCACAAGATGGTGGCGTATTCCTCAGGAAACTCAACCTGCGAAAACACTTTGCAAATAATACAGAAGACCGTACCATACAACCTTCCCAATATACCCAGACACAACTCAGAAACAACTCTGTATTCAACCCCAATGTCCCAGGCAACCAGTGCATAGGGGCCTTTAAAAAGATGGTGGAAAGTGATCTTAGGAAAGTACAGAGGAAATTCAAAAATAAAAATAAAAACATCTGGGAAACTATCAAAGCGATTGGGAAGAAGAACGAAGTCATTATTAGGCCAGCCGATAAAGGGGGGGGGCTTGTTATTCTTAACAAGACGGATTACGAGGAGGAAATGGAAAATTTACTTAAGGTCCCTAACACATATATAAAGCTTAAAGGCAACCCCAAAGCCAAATTTAATAAAAAACTTATTAAATATGTGAAGAAGGGAAAATCGATGGGCATATTGAGTTCGACTGAAGCTGAGTACCTGGTGTCAAATTCCATCAAAACACCGGTAATATATTACACACCGAAGATACATAAGACACTGATCAAACCTCCAGGAAGACCCATCATCAGTGGGATCAATTCCGTATTCTCTAGGCTGGGTGAATATCTGGACACGTTCCTCAAACCTATTGTAAAAAAGGGGAGGTCGTACCTTCGTGACAGCGTACAGCTAATCAATGAACTCAAACATGTGGAAGGTGCAGATAATCTATTACTCGCCACAATTGATGTCAACTCACTGTACACTAGTATTTCGCAAACAGATGGTCTATATGGGGTAGAAAAAGCCCTCCACCAAAACACGACGCTAAAACAAGAACAAATCAATTACATCGTGGAAGGACTACATATGGCAATGAGTTGCAATTATTTTTGGTATAAAAATAACTACTATGTCCAAAATAGGGGCGTAGCTATGGGGGCACGGTATGCCCCCAGTGTCGCCAACCTGCTGATGGACTGTTGGGAAGAGGAATATGTGTACACACGTAACATCCCCCAGATCAAATTGTATCGTAGATACATTGATGACCTTGTCATACTCTGGGATGGAAGCAACGATACCTTCCAAGAATTCCTACACAATCTCAATACCAATAAATATGGCCTTACCTTTACAGGGAAATGTGATTTGCAGAGTATAGATTATCTGGATCTTCAAATCTTTAAAGTAGGGTCCCAACTTCATACTAAAACGTTCTTTAAATCCACGGATCGCAATGGGTATATCCCGTCCACCAGCTGCCATCATCCCAAGTGGAAGGCCAACATACCCAAAGGCCAACTAATGCGATTGCGCAGGAATTGCAACTCCACTAGTGATTATATTGATCAAGCTGACATCATCATTGAGAGGTTCAAAGAGAAGGGCTATAAAGAAAATAACCTGATCCAACTGAAGGAAGAAGTCCTTAAAATGGACAGAAACCTCACGCTGGAACCCAAAGTCAAAAATAAATCGATCACATCTGATGTAGCCCTCATAACTGGGTTTAACTCACAATATAAAACATTTGAACGTATAGTTAAAAAATATTGGCCGATCCTACAAGAAGACCATACTTTACACAAAATCCTTAAGAAAACACCTACTTTCATTTACAGGCGAGCCCCCTCTCTACGCCACCATCTTGTGCATAACGTGATTGACCCTCCAAAATCTATCAGCCTTTGCCCTGAACTTAAGGGATTTTTTCAAATGCCAAAAATGTTTGGCCTGTAGGGTGAGCAAAAAGCAACCTAGGAGAAAAATCAATTTCAAGTCGAGGGTTGACTTCAAGGAATATAAAATCAAAGAGCTTATCACATGTCATTCCACCCATGTGACATATGTTATTGAATGTCCCTGCCACCTACAGTACGTAGGCCGTACTACACGACCCCTCAAAGTGAGAATTCGGGAGCACATTAATAGGATAAAAAAGGGATCCACTAAGCATAACCTCTATCGACATTTTAAGAGATTCCACCATCAGGACCCAACCGAACTCATCTTCTATGGCATAGACCTGATTAAAGATAACTGGAGGGGCGGAAATAAAACCACCGCAATTTCCCAGAATGAAACTAGCTGGATATATCGTTTAGGATCTTTTAAGCCGCATGGATTAAATGCAGATATAGATCTCAACTGCTTCCTGGCTAACCCTTAATAGGCCCACTTATATACTCTACCTTTAATTTATCCCTTATTAATTAGAGGCTATGGAGGTAACTTATGCCCAGTATATATATATATATTTTTTCTATGACCTCACATATTTTTCCTATGACCTCACATATTTTCCTAAGTATTTTTCCTTATGATTACACTCTCCTTAGACTGGTCCCCACCTCTGTTTGGACCCTTAGCTGTTAATGCATCTTGGCCATTATGGATGACATACAATGGTAGTATAATTTGCAACCCACCCATCTTATATCTGCAGCGTTAGTTCGTGGGAGCCATCGCACTCGCGACGGCACACATTAATGACCACTCACTACTTCACGTGCATAGTATCCATTTCTGCACTGTATATTCATGTGTCCTCTGGTCACATGATTGATGATTCTATCACTCCAACACCATCCCCTATTTTATGTAATTTTTATTGCACCCTTTAATAATCACACTATCTCATGATTGGGTGCATAGGATTGCTTTTCACCTATGGATAGGCCCGTTAGATAGCTGTAACAGCTTCATCTTCCTAATGTCTAGTTTGTCTAATACAATGTTCTGTCATTGGTAACATTCTTGATTAACAATGTAATGGTTTACCTTCAGTAATGTTCTTTGCGTATTGGGGCCGTTAACATGGCAATGAATATAAACATTCTGGGTATACTACCCCCCTTTGGTAAATTAATACCATCTAGGCCATGTGTGCTTCGGTAACCTGTGCCTGGTTAATTCACTGTAGTATGTCATATCGGCCCATCCACGGCCTCACTTTTTGTATTAGTGACGTTTTTCGTATTAGTGACGTTTTACACTTATGATAGGTTAACAGTCCCGTCACTCAAATACTCTGGATATCACACTCTTACTAATGTTTGAGTTCTGTCCCACGATTGGACAAACAACCCGCCACATATGCCTGATTGGCTAACGGCGGTTACCCCTTACTAATGGGTGCAAACTGCAATGATTTGTAGTAGACACCCACTAGGCGGCTCTGATTGGATAGCTCTATTGAGCGCATTGATCTGCCATGGTGACGTTGCCTACTTATTCTGCAAGTCGTGGTATGCGTGTACCCGCTTCCGAAGACGTAAGGACTACGAAACGCGCGTAAAGCGGATACACGCACGCTCACACGCACTTCCGGGATCACCAGCGTGTCAGCCTGGAACGCACGCCGTTCACATGCTGGATTGATCAACATCCGGAACCCTTAGTGCATGGATTGTGGAGTGCCTATGGTTGGCTAATCATAGGACATCACTCCTGTTTTTGTTTTTGTTTTTAACTTTCATTTTTATTTATATTTCTATTTGTCCTGTCACCGCTGCACGGTGCCACTATTTTAAAAGTTTATTATTTCCAGTACCTTATTGACTTTGTATATTGCACTTGTGTCTGAGCCAGTGCTCAGCAGTGCCAATAAAGCCTTATTTCATTTTTTCATACTACACTATGGAAGTCCCCTTTCTTTTTTGATTTGGAGGAGCTGTGTTAATAACCATCCATACCAAGGAAATATACCAGGAACCTGGTGACTATCTCTGGAATACAGGAGAAGGTGCCACGATACGGGAGGAACACTTACTGTGACCTACACGCCTTTTACCCCTGCAGGGGTGACTACATTTGGTGAGTGGGGACCCTTGAGGGGGAGCACCGGAGTCACCGCGATATTCACCTGACGTAACACCTATGCATATAGGTGCACCTCACTTGTCACATCACACTGAGTCACCTGACTGTTATTGATGGACTATTTCCAGCTGATTTCTAATTTGTCATATGGTCGCCTCACTGTTTGTTTATCTTAGCATTCGAATATTGAAGATATAGTGTTGACACTTTTATTGTCACAATAGTTTATTTTATTTTATTTGTACATTATTTGTTTCATTTATATTACATATATCTTTTGTGTAAATTTACCTACTGCACGGTCTGCTAACAGAACCTAATATTTCTTTTATGGATTGATGTTAGTGCACAGTATAGTTCACCACACGTTTATTATGCACATGTGTTTATTTTTACTTTAATTTATGACACATCGCTAACATTTGCTAGCACCATCACTCCCGCCTCATCTGTGTTACCACACACCGTAGGGAATGTTGTCCCTTTAACCCCACCCATACACCTGTGGGCTAGTCCAAACAACATACTAGTGACAGCGCCATCACCCCCACACATCCACACCTCTATCCATATACTCCTATTGGAGTCATATTTAGGGGGGGCTGCAGTCACAATATCTATTACCTCTACCCTTGACTAAACTATCCTGAGCGCAGCTTTCAATCCCACTTATCCAATAATATTTATGCCTCAGCATTTCACCTGCAATAAGATTGTGTGGGAGAGGTGATCTAGACTGCTGTATTAACATCTAAATATATCAATGTTAAGACAAGGTCACTACCACTGCAGCTACTAGACCACACTCTACAGTGGCCACTGTCAACCATGGGTCCCTGAGCGGGCAATTGCTTGACCTCCCATTTGATGGCACCGGCATAGCTCCAGGAGCAATGCCACTTGGTAAAGCCAGCAGTACGATAGCAATTATATTTTAAGCTGCTTGTAACAGCGGCATTCGGACCACCATTGTATTCTTCCTGCTGACCACCAATGTAAGGCCCCCTTCACATGGGGGAGACTCTGCCAAGGGTCCACCTGCTCAATGGAGAATCTGTTCACTGATCCCTGCCAAACAGGAAGCTGGCTTGTCCATGTCCGCTCCACTTATGCAGAGTGGACACAGACACAGCTCACTTTCCTCTATGGGTGGTCTGATGCAAATAGACAACCTGTCCATTTACACCCGACGGCCATCCGATCTGATCCACTAGATCAGGGGTCTCAAACTGGCGGCCTTCCAGATTTTGTGAAACTACAAGTGCCAGACGGATGGAAACCCTAATTATCCATCTGTCTGGCAGATCGGATCATATGAAAAACGGACAAGCATTTCCATTTTCATTCACTTTCCCGCAGAGAAGAGCGGGAGCTCCGACAGGTCCATCTCTGCATAGTGAGCAGAGACGGACTTGTCATCTGCCAGCTCAGAGGGGATCGATGAAGCGATACCTGCTAAGCAAGCAGAGTCTGTGAAAAAGGACAAGTATGTGTGAAAGAGCCCTAAAAAGGGACATTTTTATTGTCATGGACTCCCAATCCCAAATGTATTGTTTTAGCAGGTGTTGCCTAAAAATTATTTTAGGAGGTTTCTCTGGGGTAAAAGGGTTCAGAGAGGATGCCCTATTGTGATGGTACATATGAAGTTACAGGAAAAAGCATGGTTTTTGCTGTGATAGAAACAGAAAAAATAAAATAAATAAATAAAAAAGGAAGGAAGAAGAAGAAGCAGGGCAGCAGGATTCCTACTCCAAAAACACAAAACCTAAACTGATACTAAATAAAGCCTGACATTTCTTATACAGCATCCAGTGGCAATGATGGGATAAATAAACTGCACAGTCACATGGACATTGAACATGCAAATATGGCTGTGTGGGGACTAGACATGGTAGATTGTACTAGTAATATGGTGACATAAAGCTCAAATGAACCCCATTGCAATGGGACCAAAGACTGTACCCCAGACAATATGGCTGAGCACTATTACACTAAAACCTCATGCACACTGCACCCCAAAAAAGCCAAGTGTTAAATCATTTGAGCTTTCCCACCCCCCCTTCTGCCTGTAAACTCCCCTCCATGTTAATCTGTGTGTCCATGCTTCAGGAGTTTAGTGTCAGGGGAGTTTACAGGCATATAGAAACACACACACACACTTTTGCGTTTCGCAGAGGATCTTTTTTAGAGCATAAAAAAAAAACACTCAAAATGCTCCTTAAATGAACATCACCGCGTTAATGCATTCTAACGGCCAGAATTCAGCCCAATAGAATACATTGTCAGATGCGTGAGCGTGCGTTACACTCATGCAGCTTTTTACCACTTTGAGGCTGCAATCTCCCGTAGGAGAAAAAAAAAAAAGCTTACAGATGAACGAGGCCTGAATGGCACACTGGATGCATTCCAAATGAACAAATTTGGGCTAGAAAAAAAAAAAAGAGTGTACAAGCCCTTTTGCAAACTGGCCTGCAACAGATCTGAATGACTTGGTTATA
Organism: Rana kukunoris; assembly: GCA_029574335.1. Lineage (NCBI taxonomy): Eukaryota > Metazoa > Chordata > Amphibia > Anura > Ranidae > Rana > Rana kukunoris. The sequence goes on along the minus strand of CM056051.1, from coordinate 257,113,222 downwards.
GAACTTGAACAAAGCACAGTACATTGTCCATAGAGCCCTGCAAAGCAGTGTTAGGGTGCCCCTCGCCATCATACAGGAATGTATATAAGCGGACTTTGAGTAGTCTGCTGTAGATGCAGGATAAATGATCAAAATTGTATTTTAGCCATCTAAAGTGTACATTTTGCACTACATACTGTGCCCCCAAGGGAATGGGAGGAGGGGTGTTGATGTCCTCTATTGCTCAGATTTGCAGCTAAAAATCCTTGAAAGTAGAGTGCTATGCAGATTCACTGCTTGGCATAAAGCACACAACTATAAACAGTCGGTTTTCACAAAGTATAGTATTATCCAAAGTCTTTTCATTAGTTACTTAAAGAGAAAGTAAACCAAAAATAACGTTTATCCCCCTTCCCTGCAAAGAAATAATGTGCTAGTATGCATCGCATACCAGCACATTATGAGCACTTACTTGCAAATGAAGCCCGCGCCACCCCCGCTGCAGGCCGCATCAATCTTCCCCTGGTCTTTCTTCCGGGCCACCGACTCCGGCTGTGACTGACCAGAGCCGCATGATGCGACTCCTGAGCACATACGTGAAGTGACCAGTCATGGCACTCGCTCCTGAAGAAACAGCATGGGCAGTCGTTCCTTCAGAGCGCATACGCCAATGATATCATCGGCGCAGCAAATGTCTTCTAAACGGTGCACGTTTAGGAGATATTTACAGTACCTACAGGCTAGCCTTATTCTAGGCTTACCTTAAAGCCTCATACACACACACAATCGGACTTCCATCGGACAAATCCGTGAAATTTTATCCGAAGGGCATTGGCCGTAAACTTGTTCTGCATACAGATAACAAAACTTTGACAGCCAACAAAAACTAAACTCTTTGGCGCCACCCTTTGGGCAACTTCTGATAATGTTGCGTTATGGTTAGCATTGCTTCTGACGGACTTGTGTACACACGATCGGAAAATCCGACACCACACATTTGTTGTCGGAAAATTTTAAAAAGCATGCTATTGTAGCTGCACGATTCTGGCTAAAATGAGAATCACAATTTTTTTTGCTTAGAAGATAGATCACGATTCTCGTGGGGTAACATCTTTAACATTAAAACAAAAAAAATGTATATAGAAATAAATATATAATTTTCAAGCAAATAATATTGGATTTTAAATTAAGAAACAAGTGTCAGAAAAACATTTAGACTTTAAGTTGTTAAACTTCCTGCATTTACACACAAAAGTTTGATCTAAGAAGGAAGTGTTGGTTACAATGTTTCATGTTAAAAACTTGGCAGACTGCCCAAAATGTTTCTTTTGACGGCTGAATGAGCAGATAAAGTCTCTCCACTTGTTATATGAAAGAATCGGCAAACTCTGCATTGGAGATCGTCAGGGGGGGTTGAATCGAGATCACAATTTTTTTTTTTAACAATTAATTGTGCAGCTCTACATGCTATCCAACATTTCTTGTCGGAAAATCCGACAACAATTGTCCGATGGAGCACACAAAGGGTCCGATTTTCTGACAAAACCCTGCCATCACACAATTCCCATTGGAAAACCTGATCGGGCGTATGGGCCAATAGGGAAAAACACTGCATGAAGGTTTACAACCTCTTTTAGAGATACAGATGTTCTAGTGTTTCACCACATTTGTGAGATAATGTAATTTAACATCACAGCCTAAAATACCAAAAAAAGGGTGACGCACTTGGGATTCGCACCAAACAATATGACTACTGGATAGGCTTTTTAAATAAATCTGATAATTGGGCAAATGCTGTGAATCCCATCTTTCAGCATAGAAACATTAGCAAAGTTTAATAAGTCAGGGTTTGACAAACCCCAGGCGCCAAGTCGCATTGGCGCCTAGAATTAGCAGCCTGGCTCCTGAGCTAGACTGTGACAGATGTCTTGTCCCCATGTGGCTCCCCGAACTAAGAAGTCACGCCGAGGCTGAGGGCATTCCCTTATTGCGCCCACTTCTGGTGGCCAGAACTCACGGAGCGGTACTGATTGGAGCATTGCATGTCAAATGACCAGAAGCATGTCACAACCAGGATGTGTCTGCATACAGTGTGCAACGAGGAGTGGAAGTAGCTGAGGATGATCCTGTCCACCAGAGACAGATGGATGGTGGTCCTATTTTCTAGATCAGATGAAAAACAGACAGGCGGTCCATTTCCATCCCTATTGCCCCATACAGAAGAGCGTGATTGTGTCCGAGTTCACTCTGCATGGTGGAGAGGACACAGACCTGTCTTCCACCTGCTCCGTGGAGAGATCCCACACTGAGCAAGCCGATTACACTTGGTGGACGTGCCTGTGTGAAAGGGGCACGCATTAAAAAACATCAATTGCGATACACGTTACATATCGCCTCACACAAACTGGCTCCTAACTTATTTAGCTGGCTCCTAGATTCAAAACAAATTTGTCAAGCCCTGTAATAAGTCCAGCAGCTCTGTGTGAAGGGCGGGCTGCATATGGCCTAAAGCAGGGAGTCTTCAAACTTTCTAAACAAAAGGCCCAGTTTATGGTCTTTCAGGCTTTGGGGAGGCCGGATTGTGACCAGTGGGAGTGGACATATTGCTGGCTTGAGTGGAAGTAAACATCCTAATTTTTAGTATTAGGGCAAGGAATAGTCCTTGATTGTTGGTATCATATGGAGAAATAGTACCCCATTATTGGTGTTAGTGGGAAAAATGGTGCCCAATTGTTGGTGTCAATTGGCAGAATAGGGTCTTGTATCAGTGGGAGGAATAGTGCTCCAAGGGCCGGATAAAGGCAAGCAAACCAAGCAGTATGAAGACAACTGGTCTAAAGTGCTTAGAAGGCCATTTTTTTTTTAAGTTAATACAAATAGGTTTTTACTTCCCTCCACTGTGCAATGGTACTGCATAGAGCATCGTCCAATGGGGTTCCTTGATCTTGGCTCCTCCTCTTCTGTGTCTGCCCCCATAGCAAGCCGCTTGCTATGGAGGCAGGCGGGTGGGCTAGCTTCCCGGGTCAGGCTGTGTATGCCTATTGACAAACTGGCCACAGTACTGGATGGATAAAGACTTGGGTAAGTTAGGGAAGGGGGAGGTGGAACGTGCAGTGTAAGGTTTTTCACCTTAATGCAGAAAATGCTTCAAAGAGTAAAAAGCATACTAAGTATATGAAAATCAGACGTTGCTTTTACGTACGATATAAATTTTATAGTCTCCCATCCAGCTTTTGTTGTACGAAAAAAAAAAAAAAAAAAAACTGAAGTGAAAAGCACCATACCAACGGTCCAAAATCAGCAGATCATTCGTCAGATGAAATTTACTTTCATATCGTGTATCCAAGGATCCAGTGTTTTCCTCACCCAAGCCAATTTGTCAATCAGCTTCGGGTCCAGGTGCCAGCATCTTGATGAAGAGAGAAAAAAAAAAAAAGCATGCACAAGCCGCACTGCACTTTGACTGGTCTCACGGTCTTCCGGGACCTGTGATGTGTCCCAGAAGGCCCAGTGGGAAGGGAGAGGGAAGGGGCAAACCACAGATTGCTATGGTGATCTGATCAGAAGCGGGAGCACCCAGGGTACCTGTGAAAACCAGGCATTCGCTCCTCCCCAAAAAGTGGCAAATATGGCGTCGGAGGGGGGGGGTGTTGTAGATAAGTGAAACTTCACCCTTTAAAGTTCAAACTATTGGTATTTACTTAGAACCACTTTTAATTTAAACCACCCTACACAGAGTGGATAGACAAATCGCCCAATGTAGCTACTGTATTCAACAACCAGCTGGTGTGTGTGTCAGAATACCCAATAAATGCCTGCATATAACTAGATGCAACCTCCTTGGATTGGCCACCAAACAGCAGACATGTCAGCCAATTCATCAGGCAGCTGTAAAAATGTGCATAGCGTATATACTTACAATCTAGCCACACACAGTAAAGCCGACTACTTTGAACTTCACTCTGAACTAGCAAGTGCAATCATTTCATACAAGTTACTGTAGATCACAGAAGCCCAAATGTTTCTTCCTATTGAGAGGAAACAAAGAAACCAGCAATGCTTTGCCCAAGTTCCCAGAGGTGCTGGTGCAATTTTCTTTGAAAAACTGATGCGCTTTAAATAAAAAATAAATAAATAATCGCCCCTTCTAAAAGGTCAAAAGGCAAAGTTCTACCTTTAAAAAAAAAATTCTATGGTTTCAGGTTTTTTCACAAGAAGAAAACTGAGCTCCATTGCCCAACACAAGGACAAGCCAAACATCCTTATTTCCTATCCTATTGTCCCAACAATGAGCTGCATTGATACATTTTGAAAAAGAAATAAACAAAAACACACAACACTGCAGTGCATGGTAAAATGCATGCCTTAAATAAAAAAAAAAGTATATCTGGCTAGATTTACAGTTTCTACTAATGCAGAGAGCAGTTGATCTAGTAAGTCAGGGACCATGGTTTATATAAACAAAAATGATATATAAAGCGCTGGCACACTGGCATCCTACCTGAGATTTGCCCAACCCCTTTTTAAACTAAGCCAAGGAAACCACATCCTAGAACACATCTACCATTGTCACATGACAAACTACAACAACAAAAACAAACCACGACACCTTTTAGTCGGGCTTCCATGGAAGAAAAAAACCCATCAGGCCAAACATTTTGCTTTGCACCACAGAGGGCAGACTGAGGAATATACACTATATTGTCCAAAGTATTGGGACGCCTGCCTTTACACACATGAACTTTAACGGCATCCCAGTCTTAGTCCTTCAGGTTCAATATTGAGTTTGCCCACCCAGCCAAGGATAAGCTTTGGTGTGTTCGCACAGTCCATGTACAGAGCCTGCCAGGAAGTCGGCACCGCGCTGCGCTAATCACAGGCAGCGAGACATTTTCTGATCTCTGCAGCCGGGCATCGGGAAATGTCTCCCTGCCTGTGATTAGCGCAGCGCCGACTTCTTGGTGGGCTCTGCACATGGATTGTGCAAACATGCCGGAGCTCATTCTTATTTGTAGCTATAGATTCAAACCTTCTGGGAAGGCTGTTCACAAGGTTTAGTAGTGTGTCTATGGGAATGTTTGACCTTTCTTCCAAGTGCATTTATGAGGCCAGGCACTGATGTTGGATGAGAAAGCCTGGCTCGCAGTCTCTGCTCCAATTCATTCTAAAGGTGTTCTATCGGGGTGAGGTCAGGACTCTGTGCAGGCCAATTAAGTTTCTCCACTCCAAACTCACTCATTGCGGTCTTTATGGACCTTGCTTTGTGCACTGGCCCAAATCATTTGGTGGAGGGGGATTATGGTGTGGGATTATTTTTCAGGAGTTGGGCTTGGCACCTTAGTTCCAGTGAAGGGAACTCTTAAGGCGTCAGCATACCAAGACGATTTGGACAATGTTCCCAACTTTGTGGGAAAAGTTTGGGGATGGCCCCTTCCGGTTCCAACCTAATTGTGCACCAGTACATAGAGCAAGGTCCATAAAGACATGGATGAGTGAGTTTGGGGTGGAGGAACTTGACTGACCTGCACAGAATCCTGGCCTCAACCCGATAAAAACACCTTTGTGATGAATTAGAGCAGAGACTGCAAGGCAGGCCTTCTCGTCCAACATCAGTGACTAACCTCACAAATGCGCTTCTGGAAGAATGGTCAAACATTCCCATAGACACACTCCTAAGCCTTGTGGACAGCCTCCCCAGAAGAGTTGAAGCTGTTATAGCTGCAAAGCGTGGGTCAACTCCATATTGTACCCTTAGGACTAAGACTGGGATGTCATTAAAGTTCATGTGTGTAAAAGCAGGAGTCCCAATAATCAGGACAATATACTGTAGCTATAAGATGATTTTTGGTGGTCCACTGCATCTTAATTCCAATTTAACTCTGTAAATACAGATACCTAAATACAAAAATAGTGCTTAGATTTCTTAGCAGCTGTGCTCCTTTCTGCCCAAAAGACTGCGTGCAAAGCATCCACCGCCCCCACAAAAAAAATAAAAAATGAAGCTTGCTTACAACTTGTAATTCCGAGGAGATTGGAGAAAGTTCACGACTTGTATCAAAATCTTCTAGTTCATCGTCGAAAGACAAGGACTCCTCCTCTGGGCTCATAATGGTTAGCTGCCCATGCCCACTTAGCCTATCATCCACCGGTAATAGTGTACTTTGTTCCATTCCCCCATCTAGAAGATCATCTGACATTGTACTGGAGTGGGTTCCATTTGATATTTCAGGATCATGGATCATTGCCAAGAAAGAGCTTTTTCTCTGAAGAGCTTTATTTTCCATTTGATTTTCGCCATTGTTTGTCCAATCCAGCTGAACCAAATCCTCCAAATCTGTTCCAAAGTCTGGAGGCGTGTTTATTTTTGTAGACGCCCCAATATTATCCAATGCCTGGGGCGATTGTCGGTAAACGGGCAAATGCATGCCAAAGCCAGATTCAGCCAGTCCATAATTTAGATGTTCCACATTATATTCGGGTTCCATGTGACAAAATGTATTAAATGGGTGCATTCCATTTTTTAAAGGCTTACAGGATTTCATAGGAATGTCTGGGGTATAGTGGCGCGGGGGATCGGGTCCAGTGGGATGAATCGGCGGCTCGCTTTGATTATAAAAGTAAGCCTGCGGACTTGGCTCCGACACGCGTCTGTCCGCGTTATGCGATCCGTTCACGCCGTCCATATTCATCATGGAGGCGATGTCCTGGAGCCGTTGCAGCGGATTGTAATGGGAAGTGGATTCCTGACCATAACCTGGCAAGTTAGTCTGCAGCGGCTGATTGCGTGGCGCCGGGCACCCGTTCACCGGCTCTAACATGCTTCGATCCGCCACGTACCGTTTGCGCTGGGCATTTGGATCCAAGGCGGTAAAATAGGCCGGGCCGCTGCCAAGCCTGTCTAGATCACAGGCTTCATCCATCCTGTGCAGGCACTGACCTGAAGACAACAAAGATCACATTAGTGGGAGAATGTAAAACAATGTAACCATGTAGGCACTACTAAGAATCATTGTAGCTTTTTCCTTTAAAACTCCATAGATACAAGAAACAATTTGAGAAGCCAAGATTTCTAAGTCATCGAGCCAGATGGAATGGTCAGCAATCATTGAATGATGTCCTCTGGGCAAAATGGCAGCTAGCAGCAGCAGAGGCCTACACTAGCAGGCTAATGTGTGTCTGTACCGGTGTGCTCACACTTCCAGTCCCTCCCCGGCCTTGGAGTGAATGCTGAAAAAGAAAGGGGGGGGGGGGGGGGGACGATCTATGGGGCAGATCAATTAAAAAAGGACCCAGATCCCCTCCCCCCATCATACCATGTGAACACAGGTCAGGATATGAAATACATAAACATTGAATGAGTCCCCCCCCCCATCCCAGCACCACACAGGTTAAGTCATGCTAAGCCCCGTGTACCGGCTTTGTCCCCGATTGCACAGCCCCGTCCATAGCCTGTCGGATGTAAACATGCACATACAGCCCCGATTCCCACTGCATGCAATCAGCCAATGCAAAAACCGCCAAGCGATCAGCAGTCAGATCCCTGAGATCGCAGCCGTTGAACGTGGAGGTCAGCATGCAAAAGAGATCTGCTTTAAAGAACTGAGTTGGTGACAAATAATAGATGTGATCACCGGCTTCCCTCCCCGCTACACAGCAATGGTGCGGCTCCTACCCCCGGCCTTACCGTGCGCCTGCCCCTCATCACACACAGCGCTAGGCCCGGAGCCCGCGGCGGTCTGCACTGCCTCCCCCCCCGACCGCACAGCACACAGGAGGGGAGAGCTGCTGTGCCTCGATAGACCACAGGAGGCGTGCGAAGCCTGCGTGGGGGAGGGGAGGATGCAGTCAGGAGGCTGCTGGGGTACTTGCTGGAGGTGGGGGACGTGCACACTGCAATCCCGGGGTTAGTATGGAAGGGCATTGGGGGAGGGGTGAGTGTGCAAAGCATGAGGGGGGAGGGCAATACTGAGCATCTACTTATAGGGTCAGGGCAGCAGGAGACCTTACTTGTCCCCTCTATACCCCTTTCCTGGAGTAATATAAGTGATTGACAAGCACAAATAATATCAGCCGGCCAGTCACCTGCTTTCTGGAGAGTCACACTCAACACAAAGAGCAGTGCACAAGATCACAGCCAATCAAAGTTCACTTCCGGGTTATTTATTCAGGTTGCTATGTGCTACTGTTCTCCCTGAGGGCAGTGTACAGTGTACAGTGTAGAAGCACCAATGACTACTGCCTTCCGGTTCATTCAGGTTGCTATGGGCGACTGCTCTCCTAAGAAGCTTGGAGAGTCACACAATACAAGGAACAGTGCAGAAGATCACAGCAACTAATGACAATTGACTTCCGGTTCACTCAGGTTGCTATGGGCTACTGCTCTCCTAAGAAGCTTGGAGAGTCACACAATACAAGGAACAGTGCAGAAGATCACAGCAACCAATGACAATTGACTTCCGGTTCACTCAGGTTGCTATGGGCTACTGCTCTCCTAAGAAGCTTGGAGAGTCACACAATACAAGGAACAGTGCAGAAGATCACAGCAACCAATGACAATTGACTTCCGGTTCACTCAGGTTGCTATGGGCTACTGCTCTCCTAAGAAGCTTGGAGAGTCACACAATACAAGGAACAGTGCAGAAGATCACAGCAACTAATGACAATTGACTTCCGGTTCACTCAGGTTGCTATGGGCTACTGCTCTCCTAGGAAGCTTGGAGAGTCACACAATACAAGGAACAGTGCAGAAGATTACAGCAACCAATGACAATCGACTTCCGGTTCACTCAGGTTGCTATGGGCTACTGCTCCCCTAAGAAGCTTGGAGAGTCACACACACAAAACAAGGAACAGTGCAGAAGATCACAGCAACCAATGACAATTGACTTCTGGTTCACTCAGGTTGCTATGGGCTTTTGCCTTCCTAGGAAGCTTGGAAAGTCACACACAATACAAGCAGTGAAGAAGATCACAGCAACCAATGACAATTGACTTCCGGTTCATTCAGGTTGCTATGGACTACTGCTCCTACAAAGGGCAGTATAGAAGCTCACAGCAACCAATGACAGTTGACTTCAGGCTCAGTTAAGTTGCATTGGGTTACTCCTCATAGAGGGCAGTGCAGAAGATCACAGCAACCAATGAAAATTGACTTCCTGTTCTTTCAGGTTGCTATGGGCTACTGCCTTCCTAGGAAGTTTGGAGAGTCACACACAATAAAAGAAGGAGCAGTGTTGAAGCACACAACAACCAATGACAATTGACTTCTTGTTCATTCAGGTTGCTATGGGCTACTGCTCTCACAAAGGGTAGTATAGAAGCTCACAGCAACCAATGACAATTGACTTCCAGATCATTCAGGTTGTTATGGCCCACTGCCTTCCTAAGAAATTTGGAAAGTCACTCACAATACAAAGAGCAGAGCAGAAGATCACAGCAACCAATAACAATAGACTTCCAGATCACTCGGGTTGCTATGGGCTACCGCTCTCACAAAGGGCAGTATAGAAGCTCACAGCAACCAATGACAGTTGACTTCAGGCTCAGTTAAGTTGCATTGGGTTACTGCTCATAGAGGGCAGTGCAGAAGATCACAGCAACCAATGAAAATTGACTTCCAATTGTCTGGTTTCTATGGGTAACTGCTCAATGGGCAGGGCTGAAGCACACAACAACCAATGACAAATTACTTCCTGTTCAGTTAGGTTGCCATGGCTTACTGTTCACAGAGGGCAGAAGCACACAGCAATCAAATGACTTCCGGTTCAGTCAGGTTGCCATGGGTTACTGCTCACAAAGAACAGTGCAGAAGCTCACAGCAGCCAAATGACTTCCAATTGTCAGGTTGCTATGGGTAACTGCACTCTGCCACGCCATATTTAGTACTACTGCTGCCCTTAGGAAGCACGTCCCACAGAAAGGGAATGTAGATGTTGCATGAATTTCCTGACATGCGGACAGTAGGCAGCCATCTTTGACTACCGTGACCTGAGTGGTTGTCAGTCACACAGATAGACTGTTCAATCATTGTTGAGCTATTTGTGTGAGCTGACATACATGAGCAATAGGTTCAGAGAGAGAGAGAGAGCACACAGGAGGACTGATGTGGGATGGATAGACTCCATTGTCCCCGCTGGGGTCTCACACAGGCTTACTAAGGCCCGGTGCCCTCAGTAAACATGGTGGACACACAACATGGCTGGTGCCTGCAGCACACGGGCCCTACCTAGAACGTTCTTCTAGATAGGAAAAATGAAAGCACACACACTTGAGGTTCGGCCAGTGAACACGAGGCTCAGTCACTGTGTGCCCGGTCCTCCTCACGTCATTACACTCATACACTGCCCCTGTCACTCACAGCCCTGCCCCCACTGTCTCCATCTTGTCAGCCTCCTCCTCCATGTCCTGGAAGGAGGACAGTACCGAAGGGAGGGAGGGGGGACACAACACGGCCCCCCCGCTAAACCCGGGACGGCCACTTGTCTGTCTACTAAAATGTGCTCAGTTTGTGAAACACCGTCCTCTATAAACGTCTGGGCTGTCATGACAGAAAGTGAACCAGAGCAGAGACAATATCAAAATGGCGGCCCGGGCGCGGCCTGTCCCCTCTTTATTACTTATTTCTTCTAAAATGCCCGAGTCGTGCGAATGCGACAAAGCCTTCCCCGTTATATGTGTGTGTAGAGGTCTCCTTCAGTGTGAACATGACTGGCTTTGTACAGTGCTCACAATGGGTCACAAGTGTGTGAGGAGACATGATACTTCTAGATGACATTACATGAGGGAGAATGGCTCTGTCAGCACAGGGACTCCTCACACCGACAATTAGGAATCCGCTATAAGTTCCCCGCACATGTGTCTGTGTGCTGCTCTCTTTACTGACTTCTAGCAATTATAAACACGAAGTCTGTGCTGTGCTGTGTACTCATAGACTTTCTCCTCTCTAGGCCCCCTACAGGCAGAGCCATACATAGCACCTAGGCTGCTAGGCCTCCTACTCAGATACAAGACATTCTGTGTGAGAGCAAGCGCCAGCCAGTACTTGTGTGCTTCACATTTATATTCCCAGCAATATTTTATGAGCTTTCATATATATATATATATATATATATATATATATATACACCTTTCTAAATGTATTTTTACGAGTGGCGGCTGGTGCTCAACATTTTTTTTGGGGGGGGGCGCAAACCATATTTTTTTTTTAAATTATTATTTATTGCAGCCTCACTGTGCCCATCAAACGTCGCCACTGTGCCATCAAACGCAGCCACTGTGCCCATCAATTGTCGCCACTGTGCCATCAAACGCAGCCACTGTGCCATCAATTGTTGCCACTGTGCCCATCAATTGTCGCCACTGTGCCATCAAACGCAGCCACTGTGCTATCAATTGTTGCCACTGTGCCATCAATTGTCGCCACTGTTCCATCAATTGCCGCCAGTTTGCTCCCTTAAATACCGCCAGTTTGCCCTGTAAAATTCCGCCAGTTTGCCCCCGTAAAATGCCGCCAGTTTTCCCCGTAAAATGTCGCCATTTTGCCCCGTAAATCAGATTGCCTCCATCAAATAACGCCAGTTTGCTCTCCGCCCGGCACTTACCTTTCTCGGGTCAGCAATCCACCTCCACGCTCCCTTGATGTCTTCTCCCGCCCTCGATGTCGCTTTAGCCAATCAGGTGACCGGTAACCAGACCCGGTAAACCTGATTGGCTGAGACGCGTGTCAGTGTTAACCAAGGAATGCACACCCTGTGCACCCTCTGGTTAACCATTTGGAAGCCGATTAGAGCCCACAGTCTGTAATCAGAAAGCCTATCAGAGCCGCTGGCTCTGATAGACACTTCCAAAACACACCCACCACTGTTATTCAGATGGCCGGCGCTCAACAGGGGCCGGCTACCTAAATAGTGGGCGGCAGTGGCGACAATACATAGATTCATGCAATGCATGAATCTATGAATTATTGAGTGACGGTTGCAGGAGAGAAGGGCTCCCACTATGGACCCACTGCCACTGATTTTTACTGGTCAATATGTGCCCATTTCTTAATTTGTGTGTTCAATAATGTTCACCCAGTCTGAGTTCCAACATTTTCTGTATTTTTTCCATTTAAATGGAGAAAAAAACCCAGAGGTGATTAAATACCAGCAAAAAAAAAATGAAAAATATATAAAATTTACATGCAGTGTTGCATGACCGAGCAATTGCCAGTTAAAATAGTGCAGTGCTGAATAGCGAAAAATACCCTGGTATTGAAGAGACTTAAACCTTCCAGTGGTCAAAAAGTTAAATCAGAATATGTACTTGCAGGAATTTACAGAGAAAAGTAATAATACTTTTGAGTTGAAGGTCATTTCTTGAATTGAAACTATTTATTTAGATACTGTATTTAAATATTGTAACATCTCTGCAGGGCCTGAGGTAGGTTACAATAGTAGTACATTTGTTGCTTTAAATGGAAGTTGAGCTAATGTGTAGAATAGAGCAATGTCCAGATACATGAATCAATAAGCCATCTATCAGGCAGGTACATTCGTTTAACCACTTAAGACCCGGACCAAAATGCTGCTAAGGGACCTTGCCCCTTTTTGCGATTTGGCACTGCGTCGCTTTAACTGACAATTGCACGGTCGTGCGACGTGGCTCCCAAACAAAATTGGCGTCCTTTTTTCCCCACAAATAGAGCTTTCCTTTGATGTTTTTTTCCTCAGTTTAGGCTGATACGTATTCTTCTACCTATCTTTGGTAAAAAAAATCGCAATAAGCGTTTATTGGTTGGTTTGCGCAAAATGTATAGCGTTTACAAAATAGGGGATAGTTTTATTGCATTTTTATAATTTTTTTTTTTACTACTAATGGCACGATCAGCGATTTTTTTCGTGACTGCGACATTATGGCGGACACTTTGGACAATTTTGACACATTTTTGGGACCACTGTCATTTTCACAGCAAAAAATGCATTGTTTATTGTGAAAATGACAATTGCAGTTTGGTAGTTAACCACAAGGGGGCGCTGTAGGGATTATGTGTGACCTAACATGGGTTTACAACTGTAGGGGGGTGTGGCTGTAGGTGTGACTTCATCGATTGTGATTCCCTGTATAAGGGATCACGAGATCGATGACGCCACCACAGTGAAGGACGGGGAAGCCGTGTTTACACACTGCTCTCCCCGTTCTTCTAGCTCCAGTGCGCGCCCGTGACCCAGTACAGTACTAGTACAGGACGTACATGGATGTGCCCAGCCGTGCCATTCTGCCGTTGTATATGTCCAGGAGGCAGTCCTTAAGTGGTTAATAGTCACAGACAGGGGCGTATCTATCGTAAGGCAAACAATTGCTTTGGGAGGCATTTTACAATGGAACGGCGCCACACCGGTTCGAAGGGCAGAGGCGGCTCTTTAACCACTTCCGGTCCTTTTGGTGGTTGTAACAGGATGATGCCTGCAGCTGCAGGCATCACCCGGCACCATTTTTTAGAGCTGGAGGTTGGCGCTTTTTCAATTAGAGTGGCTCCCGATTGCTATTACAAGCAGCGATAGGGGACATCCCGTGGCTCTCGGGCTCTCCTGTCCCACCAGGAGACCCAAGTGACCAGCCAAGCAAAGCCAGGATCAGCTTTAATCAGCTGTTCGTAACAGTAAACTGGATGCGATGACAAGACATCACTTCTGGTTTACTCAGAAAACATTGGCGCCAATTTTTAAAAATCGAAAGCATTCAAAAACACTGATCTTGGTGTTTTGAATGCTTTTAAGTGCAGAGGAGGAATTTGGGGTCTCTCCATGAAGAGTACCTGTTACATGTCTATTGCTGTCACGAGGATGTCACCTATGCCAGGAACCACATCTATTGACCAGTTCTTGGTTAGTCGCAACAAGTGCTCTCATCTTCTGCCAAGTTAACCCTTTGTAGTGGCCTTGCTTCTCTATCCCATGTGTGCTTTACAGGCCCTGTTCCTTCAATACATAATGTACCGCCATTCACCCTTTTGAATTCCTTTAGACCAGGCTTGCAACGGTTAACAAGTTTCACTGAACACTTGAGAACATTACAATGTGAACTAACTATTCTATTGCTGCCCAGGTATACCCATAGAGTCTTATAAAAGACTCAAGATGGCTGCGCTGAAAGGAGTGATATGACAGAAACACACAAAATATAAATGTATGTATATATGTGTATATACAATGATCAGTCAATGAAGACATCCAAAGTAACAGTGATTAGTCCATAAAGGAATCCAAAGTGAGTGAAATGTTCTTGAATATTCATGTCTCAGTGGTAATGAATGACTAAACACCAAAAATGCACCTTCAACTGTGATAAAAGGAAAAACTGTGCCCTTACCAGATGATTAGACTCTACGTTACAGAAGCCTAGTAAAGCGGGAGTTTATACAATGCATAGAATCGTCCTCTGGATCTAGGCAGGATGATGAAGATATCAGTTCAAATGGCTGCTCCCTCTGTCTCTTGCTCCCAGGTAAGGTGAAAAAAAAAAGAGCAGAAAAACGGCAACATGGCAAAAAAACCCTGATTATTTATTAAGATAACACAAGTCCAATCAGACAAGGAAAAATGGATCAGGATAAAAAAGCATAATCTGCAGATCATATAAGAACTAGCGTGGTAAAACTGAGCGTAGACTCCAGTCTACTAGTTTCGTCATAACTGACGTCGTCGAGGGTGTCACCTATAAAGGTAAGAGTCTATTTAGGTAGTGTCCATGACTGGCGAGTTTCCTTGGAGCGGCAGGTGAAGGCTATATCCTTCGAGATGACACGGACCTTCCGGCTCCTATGTGGTCCAGTAAAGACGCTCTCTCGGAGCTCAGCCTCCCCCCTCATATACAGTATATAGAAAACGGGAAGAAGGACAGGACCCAAAAAAGTCTGGGAAACTAGTGATCCAAAACGTAACCCTTTCTTGAAATGGACAGACGACTCTTGCCTGCTAGCAACAACATTGCCTTAGTAGGCACCTGACCACAAGTTAGGGCTTACAATTTTGAAAATCATACAGGCAACAGGCCAAATATATAAATGCTGACCCCCAATTACAGACATTGTGTGCATGCCATTACCTCCCTTCTGCTTCTAAAGGGTTCTGGAAGGATGGTGGGGAAAAAGGGTGGAGCTGTCTGGGATGTTCTATGAGGCTCTGCCCAATCCCCAAGTTGGATTGGCAGGGGGCAGGCCTTCTTAAATACCTAGAGTCAGCCCAGCTGGGGAGGAGTTGCTCGGGTGGAAGAACTGGAGCTGGAGTATTAGGCCATTGGGGCCTTTGAGGAAGCTCTCCAGTCTGGGGGGGGGGTGACTTTGGGCCAGGGGCTCGGAGCTGTACAGGAACCCCATACAACCCAAGGGGTTTCCTGAACAGGAGCAGGAAAGGACAGTGGGGATTACTGCCAGGCAAGTCACCAGGAGGGATCCACCAGGTGTGGGTGAGTGTCAGGCACAAAGTTTAGCTAGCACTTAAAGTATGATGAATGGAATAATTCTTGATGGTATAGCAAAGCAAATTTAGCTGGTATGTGATTAACCTTTTTCCAATTGCAGGCTCTTCCTGTATGACCTAAGAACAAGTGGTCACCATACATGTTTTAATAGTATTGTATCCAGTAGGAATACAGATAAAGGGATGTTAGCAATGCACAGATGTCTGCATACAGTGTCTATGGAATTGCCCTAACTTGCATCCAGTAGCACTACAAGTTTTAGAAATGTGGGCAGAGACAAAGATGTCTTTATGCAGTGTCTATGGTATTAAATAGGCAGGTGCCTGCTCACCGACAGCATCATAGAAGTTGCTGGTAGCGGTGATAATGATGACTCTTTTAGGAACTCCATCTGCGTCCTGGCTCAGGGAATTGCGTCTGACCTCCATCACACCGCAGCCTACCTGCAGCCTACCTGCAGCCTACCCGCATCTGAAGTGCAGGTTTAGCTGAAGGATCAGGAACAGCTCCATATTAATAGCACTGCATACTTTCCTGGCTACATATGCATCTGGCCTGTTTGTTATTTATGCTGCACCACGTTGCACCCACCGACTCTTGGCAGCCATCAGCAGGATACGTCACTTCTACCAGCGAGTGCAGAAGTAAGAGCAGGCGCCATCATGGCACCATTAGGATCAGCCCTGGCCCTGGTGCCTAAGTTCAATGGCTCCAATATGCCTAAGGTCCCAGCAAACCATAGACTATGGTTGCCCCAAGCCCAATGGATTCTGCCATTGTCAATGGACTTGAGGTCCCTTGCCTAATTGACCCCCCTGGTCATGAAGTCACAGTCATGGAGTATGACTTCTACATCCATTGGATGCAAAACCAACTGGACCCCTCCTGGTTATCCCTTAAGGCCGCCAATAACTTGCCCATCCTGGTTGAAAGTATCACCTGGGTAATGATTCAGATTGATGACCAAGTGGTGAATTGGGTAGGAGTGATAGTGATGTGTGGCCCAGTCAGCTCTTCGGTACCCATTGTTCTAGGCATGAACATGTTAAATAACTTTTCACTTGCCCCGCTTGCTGACCAAGTTTGGACGTTATAGTCAGTGGGCACAGGGCTGTGGTCTGCGAATTGCCTGGCTCAACATCATTCAGACTTGTGAAGCTCAACAGAGGGTGGCCCTGGGAAACAGCTTGAGCAGGTTGGGGGTTAGCCATACAATCCCTAAACAGAAACTGCTGCTGGCACCCCTTCAAGAGGTAGTCTGGTCCCTCCCCATTGGGGCCCACAAGAAACTTCAAGGGGCCACCATGATGATAGGAGCGCACAAGAAGAATGGCTGGTTGCACGCACCTTATCCAAGGTTCACAAGGGGTAGGTCCTGGTACCACTCATCAACCTGGGGACCACCTCAATTGCACTCCCCAAGCATGCCACTTTAGCAGACCTGTATGTATTACCCCCTCACTGCATCTCGGAAGTACACCTGGGGCAGAGGCCACATGTGCCCTACTTCAGGCAGCCATGGCCTCGTTGGATGAGTCACAATACAAGCTACTGCTGGAACAGCTGAACATTCCTTTCCTGGACTATCCCCTACCACAGCAATGGTTGCTCCACCAACTGTTAGAGAAGCACCTTTTAGTTTTTGTCGACAGCCAAGAGGACTACAGGTACATAGAGGCCATTGACCACCCACTTCATACAGAGGATGTTCCATAAATATAGGAGTGGTACCATTACATTTCCCCAGCTCTGTGCCATAAGGTCAAGACTTACTTCACAGCATGTTGTAAAGCGGGGTAATCCAGGAGAGCTACAGCCTCTGGGCTGCCGTGGTCCAGATGAGGAACAAAGATGAAAGCCTGCAGTTCTGTGTGGATCATGGGTCTTCAAACTACGGCCCTCCAGTTGTTCAGGAACTACAATTCCCATAATGCCTAGTCATGTCTGTGAATGTCAGTGTGTTACATTGCCTCATGGGATGTGTAGTTCTACAACATCTGGAGGGCCGTAGTTTGAGGATCCCTGGTGTGGATTATCGCAAGCTGAACGCCTGCATCCACCGGGATGCCTACCCATTACCTCGGATGGAGGAATCACTAATGGCGTTGGGACAGGCCAAATACTTTTCTACCCTCAATTTGGCGAACGGCTACTAGTAGGTCACAATAAGAGATCATCCCTTTGGTGCTGTTTAAGTATAATTGCATGCCCTTTGAGCTGAGCAATGCCCCCAGGGCTTTTCAACGCTTAATGGCAAGGTTGTTGGGAGACTTCATTTTTGAGACTGTGCTAGTCTAGCTCAGGGATCTCCAAACTATGGCCCTCTAGTTGTTCAGGAACTACAATTCCCATCATGCTTAGTCATGTCTGTGAATGTCAGAATTTTACAATGCCTCATGGGAAATGTAGTTCCGAAACAGCTGGAGGGCCGTAGTTTGGAGATCCTTGGTCTAGCTGGACGATATCATAATTTTCTCCAAGACTTTTGAGGACCATGTCCAACAATTAGACCGGGTGTTGGTGAAAAATACCAAAAATTAGAGAGGCAGCAAACTAGAGCCAAAATGGGAAGGCATCCCTATTCCATCCCTATCAGGTGGAAAAGCAGCCCTTTCCTCTAACTCCAGTGTAAGATGTAGTCTCATAAGGGCCTATTCCCATTAGGAGAGATCTTCACTGCAACCTGCTGAGGCCTTGTGTCCTGAGTGGCTATAGCTCTACCAAGCCAACTGGAGACAGAGAGCTCTTCAACTCTGCAGATATCCCACCAGTACAGGAGGTGTAGGCGGAGTGGTACCTGCCATCTCTCCTGATAGAGCCTTTGGCTCCTGACACTTCCGAGTTTGAAAGCCCCAGCATTACGAGCAAAAACAGTCTAGCTTCCCCAGAGTACCACAGACTGTCCAGATATGTCGGAAGAGTTGCTTTTGGAACTGAATGAAGAGGGTATGGGGATGTGGATACCCCCGCCCTCCGGCAACCAGAAGATGATTACCTGCATCCTGACTCCCTAGAGGACACTATTTTTCATTGCCCTTTGTGTTCTAATCTTTGGGCAGCTTCCTGTGTCAGGGGATGCCTACGCAGGCATCCGATACTAGGCAACAGGTCAATGGGCTGCACTAAAGTCAATAGGCACCAGGATAGTGACAAAATATACGTTTAATAAAAAGTTAAGCACACGTGAAACAATCGTGTAAAACCCCCAAGACAAGCAAGCATAACACAGCAAACCCCAAACCAATAATCAACAAATATATACAAGGTGGGAGCATATATACCAGGTCAAGCAGGGATCAGGGCCGGCGCTACCACTAGGCAAGTTAGGCAGCCGCCTAGGAGCGCACTGCCGCCTAGAGCGCAACCATGGCCGCTGGCTACATCACTATTTTATGCTGGGAGGAGAAGGCGCCCGGAGCTTGCCAATGCGCCTCAACTTTCTACCCGGCTGTCTGGCACTAGAAGTATCTGCTGTGGCGGCGCAGCAGCGGGCAGCAATCAGCAGCACCCTTGGGGAGGTGTGGGCTAAGAGAGAGGCATATATCGCTACATGGCAGTGAACAGCGGGGGGCCGCCTGAGCGCAGATAAACCTGAGAGCCTGGGACTAGGAAGAAGAGCTCCACCGTGGCCCCGCCTCCTCCTCCTTGACCTCGTTTCCCCCAGGCGGCAAGCGGGCGCAGCGTACTCCATGCTTCCAGAGCATGGAGTATTCCAAGTTCCTCTCCGCGCTCTAATGTGAGGCCGAGAGCTGGAGCACAGAGCTGTCACAGAGGACGGGCAGGAGGCGCAGGCTGCTGCGGGAACCGCAGGAATTGGACGGATCATCGAAGCAGGAGAGTGGCATCAGGAAGGTACTGTCTGCATCATACACACCTGCAGAGACTGGGACAGAGGTGGGACTGCAGGAACAGGGCTAGGGGTCTCATATCCCCCCAACTCCCCCCTCTCTCAGCCCTCCCTCCCTCCCTCCCTCTCTCCCTCCCTCTCTCCCTCCCTCCCTCTCTCCCTCCCTCTCTCTCTCTCTCAGCCCTCCCTCTCTCTCTCTCTCAGCCCTCTCTCTCTCTCTCAGCCCTCTCTCTCTCTCTCAGCCCTCCCTCTCTCTCTCTCAGCCCTCCCTCTCTCTCTCTCTCAGCCCTCCCCCTCTCTCTCTCTCAGCCCTCCCTCCCTCTCTCTCAGCCCTCCCTCCCTCTCTCTCCCCTCCCTCCCTCTCTCCCCTCCCTCCCTCTCAGCCATCCATCCCTCTCTCTCAGCCCTCCCTCCCTCTCTCTCAGCCCTCCCTCCCTCTCTCCAGCCCTCCTTCCCTCTCTCCAGCCCTCCCTTCCTCTCTCACCTCCCTCTCCCCCCCCCTCCCTCCCTCCCTCCCTCCCTCCCTCTCTCTCTCCCTCTCTCTCTCTCTCCCCCTCCCTCCCTCTCTCTCTCTCTCTCCCCCCCTCCCTCCCTCTCTCTCTCCCCCTCCCTCCCTCTCTCTCCTCCCTCCCTCTCTCCCCTCCCTCCCTCTCTCCCCTCCCTCCCTCCTCTCTCTCTCTCTCTCTCTCTCTCTCTCTCTCAGCCCTCTCTCTCTCTCAGCCCTCTCTCTCTCTCTGTCTCTCTCTCTCAGCCCTCCTCTCTCTCTCTCTCTCTCTCTCTCTCTGCCCTCCCTCTCTCTCTCTCTCTCTCTCTCTCAGCCCTCCCTCTCTCTCTCTCTCTCTCTCTCAGCCCTCCCTCCCTCTCAGCCCTCCCTCTCAGCCCTCCCTCCCTCTCTCAGCCCTCCCTCCCTCTCAGCCCTCCCTCCCTCTCTCTCCCCTCCCTCCCTCTCTCCCCTCCCTCCCTCTCTCCCCTCCCTCCCTCTCAGCCCTCCCTCCCTCTCTCCAGCCCTCCTTCCCTCTCTCCAGCCCTCCCTTCCTCTCTCCCCTCCCTCTCTCTCCCCCCTCCCTCCCTCCTCTCTCTCTCTCTCTCTCTCTCCCTCTCTCTCTCTCTCCCTCCCTCCTCTCTCTCTCCCCCTCCCTCCCTCCTCTCCCCTCCCTCCCTCTCCTCCTCCCTCCCTCTCTCTCCCCCTCCCTCTCTCTCTCCCCTCCTCCCTCTCTCCCCTCCCTCCTCTCTCTCTCCCCTCCCTTCCTCTCTCTCTCCCCTCCCTCCTCTCTCTCTCCCCTCCCTCCCTCCCCTCCCTCCCTCCCTCTCTCCCCTCCCTCCCTCTCCTCCCTCCCTCTCTCCCCTCCCTCCCTCTCTCTCTCCCCTCCCTCCCTCTCTCCCCTCCCTTCCTCTCTTTCTCCCCTCCCTCTCCCTCTCTCTCTCCCCTCCCTTCCTCTCTCTCTCCCCTCCCTCCCTCTCTCTCCCCTCCCTCCCTCTCTCTCTCCCCCTCTCTCTCTCTTCCCTTCCCTCTCTCTCTCTCCCCTCCCTCTCCCCTCCCTATCTCCCCTCTCTCTCTCTCTCCCTTCCCTCCCTCCCTCTCTCTCTCTCTCCCCTCTCTCTCTCTCCTCCCTCTCTCCCCTCCCTCTCTCTCTCCCCTCCCTCTCTCTCTCCCTTCCCTCCCTCCCTCTCTCTCTCCCCTCCCTTCCTCTCTCTCTCCCCTCCCTCCCTCTCTCTCTCCCCTCCCTCCCTCTCTCCCCTCCCTCTCTCTCTCCCTCCCTCCCTCCCTCACTCTCTCCCCTCCCTCCCTCTCTCTCCCCTCCCTCCCTCTCTCTCCCTTCCCTCCCTCTCTCTCTCAGCCCTCCCTCTCTCTCTCTCTCTCTCTCTCTCAGCCCTCCCACTCTCTCAGCCCTCCCTCTCTCTCAGCCATCCCTCCCTCTCTCTCAGCCCTCCCTCCCTCTCTCCAGCCCTCCCTCCCTCTCTCTCTCCCCTCCCTCCCTCTCTTCCCTCCCTCCCCTCTCCTCTCCCTCTCTCCCCTCTCCCCTCCCTCCATCCCCTCCCTCTCTCCCCTCCCTCCCTCTCTCTCCCCTCCCTCCCTCTCTCTCTGCCCTCCCTCCCTCTCTCTGCCCTCCCTCCCTCTCTGCCCTCCCTCCCTCTCTCTCTCCCCCCTCCCCATCCCCCCTCTCTCTCCCCCCTCCCCCCCCTCTCTCTCTCCCCTCCCCCCTCTCTCTCTCCCCTCCCTTCCTCTCTCTCTCCCCTCCCTTCCTCTCTCTCTCCCCTCCCTCCCTCTCTCCCCTCCCTCCCTCTCTCTCTCCTCTCCCTCTCTCTTCCCTTCCTCCCCCTCTCTCTCCCCTCCCTCCCTCTCCCTCCCTCTCTCCCCTCCCTCTCTCTCTCTCCCCTCCCTCTCTCTCTCCCCTCCCTCTCTCTCTCCCCTCCCTCTCTCTCTCCCCTTCCTCCCTCTCTCTCTCTCCCCTCCCTCTCTCTCTCCCCTCCCTCCCTCTCTCCCCTCCCTCTCTCTCTCTCCCCTCCCTCTCTCTCTCTCCCCTCCTCCCCTCTCTCTCTCTCTCCCTCCCTCTCAGCCCTCCCTCCCTCTCTCTCAGCCCTCCCTCCCTCCCTCTCTCTCAGCCCTCCCCCTCTCTCTTTCTCTCCCCCCTCTCTCTCTCTCCCCCCTCCCTCCTACCTCTCTCTCTCTCCCCCTCCCTCCTACCTCTCTCTCTCCCCCCTCCCTCCTACCTCTCTCTCTCTCTCCCCCCTCCCTCCTACCTCTCTCTCAGCCCCCTCCTACCTCCATCTCTCTCTCAACCCCCACTCTCTTACAGCCTCACTCTCTCCCTCTCAGCCCTCCCTCCTACCTCTCTCTCACCCCTCCTTTCTCTTTGCCCCCCTCCCCAGTTAGCTGGTTTTGCCAAAGGGGCAAAAATAGACTCGCACCGACCCTGGTCAGTATATGTGTCAAGTCACATGTGTTACAAAGGCAAAGAGGGTGGAGTCAGGGGCAGAGCCAAAGTGGGGGCGGCAAAATGTGGTTTCGCCTAGGGTGCCAAAAATCCTAGCACCAGCCCTGGCAGGGATGTGAGGAACAAGGGGAAGCAGAGTCCAGGACAGGGCAGGGATCAAATCAGGAGAGTCCAGCACAGGGCAGAGATCAAATCAGGAACAGGTTGTGTCCAGCTAACAGATCAGGCAGGTAACAGGCTGACAAGGAAAATACTGAAGCACTGGATTGTAGTGCAGGGCGGGCTTATATACACCTGTAGCAGTTCATCCCAATTAGAGAGGAGTCCATCCCATGGGAGACACCCGCTGGTGGACATCAGAACTGCACCACTGTTGCTGGGAGAAACAGTGCCACCAGCAGGTGACCAAAGCCATGACATGGATCATGACATCCTGTAAGATACTCTGATTCTGTTGTTTGAAAGATCCCCTATTGTACTACACGGCTTGCTACTAGGGATGAGCTGAACACCCCCCCATTCGGTTCGCACCAGAACCTTCGAACGGACCGAACGTTCGCGCGAACATTTAGAACCCCATTGACGTCTATGGGAATCGAAAGTTCAAATTCAAAAGTGCTAATTTTAAAGCCTCCTGCCCCAGGGAACATGTATCAATGGAAAACAAGTTTAAAAACAGCCGTTTTTTTCAGGACTCATGAAAAAACGTTAGTTTTTAAAACTTTTTTCCATTGATACATGTTCCCTCGGGCAAGACCCGGGTTCTCAAAGACTTTTTCACAGGCAAACTATAGACACCCAGCAGGTACAATAATTTTTCCTTTTTTTGTTTTAAATTTTTTTTTGCCAATTTCTTTTTATTGATTTTGACAACATACAATTGAAACAGAAACAAAAAAAGACAGCCGACCCAGCACAACACTGGGTCAGTGACCGGCCAACAAGGCCTAAGTACAAAACCTGAGAAGTACAAAAAAGAAAAACATTAAAGAACCCAGAATTAACCCCCCCCCCCCACCCCACCCGTTTGCTCAGCTCCTACTCTCTCTCCCATGAAAACACTGGAAAAATTGCTAACAACAGCCCCACCACCCCGTGGCACCCCATACCACCCAGGCATGGCCCTCCAACTACAGCATTAAGAATTATGAAAAAGCTTACTTCCGCCATCAGGCCCTATCCAACAGTCAGGTCAGAGTTGTACCAAGTTTGCCATACCCTGTCAAATTTTTCCCCACAACCCCTGGAAAGGTACGTCGCCTTATAGTATGGCATCATTGAATTGACCAGGCTCTTCCAGAAGCACAGACCAGGTGCCCCCGGCTTGTGCCATTTTAACAGAATGGCCTTCCGTGCATAGAACAAAAGGATGTTAAGCAGGGTCCGATGAGCCCTGGACGGTGCAACATCTTCCACCAACCCCAGTAAGCAAGCTCTAATCGTCATCGGGATAGGAATCAACAAAACTTCTGATATACAAAAGGTGACCTCTGACCAAAATTGCTTGATCCGAGGGCAACTCCAAAACACATGTTCCGCCGCTGCAGGAGCAAAAGCGCATCTCCAACATTCGGCTGGCACCGATGGGTATATAGCCGCCAGCCTGGCTGGCGTATAATAGATCCTATGCAGAAACTTGAAATGGATTAACCTATCCCTGGCTGCCACCAGGTGCTGGAACGGATGCGTCCACATCTCATCCCAGTCCTCCCCCTGAAATTTTTTTCTTCTAATTTAAGCATCATTAAAATCACTGGTCCTGAATCAGGAGTATAATGACCGAGTATAATGAAAAACTCTCAGCTGATTGGATCCTGGTGAATCAAAGGATGCAAGTGACTGTTTTCCTGCTGGCTAATCATTTTGTGAGGGTCGGACAGTTGATTGTTGGTCGATGTTGGACCGAAAATAAAGCACTTAGAAAACGTCAACTCTTGGCTTGGACATTCCGTTACTGCTCTCACAAGTTGCTACCATCAATTTCCCTAGACACATCAAAGGTAACTTAACTTATGCCGATCCCACATCTAATCAGCGGCTCCTGAGGGGGTAGCGCTACACGTGGGGGCTCGTCCGGGATTACCTATACTGTTACCTATAGCAACGAACTGTGAGTACTTTATTTATGAGAGCAGAAATGTCGTGTATTGAACTGTGCGGTAACGAGGGAGTTAACTTTGAGAAACAATGCCTGGGCGTACGTGCGGTAAAGCATGCGTCTGAAACATGCCCAGGCAAGTCCTTCAAGTGGGGGGAGTCACCCACCCCTGCGTGAGCAGTAAGATAAAGTTTTGCGCCAAAGTGAGGAAGTTAACCACGTGCGAGATGTCCGTTCCTGCTTTTCCGCTCGACGTTTCTCAACGATTGAGGCCACCCGTGACTTCACCGGGGGACCTCCACCATGTTTGCCTCATCCGGGGTACCCCTCACTGATACTGGGATCCGGATGTCTACAGAAGGACAGTTCGTGCTGTTTTCCAGCGGAGGATTGGAGGGCCTTGGACTGACCTGCCCTCGGTGTATGAAGCTGGCCGTACGTTTGCTGCCCTTTGCCCGGTGCCACAGATGTCGGGCCTACCTTTTTACCATGAAGCCACCCGCTGAAGCTCCTCGGGAGTATCGGGTGAACTGGATCTCCGGGACTGTCACCGTGGAGGAGGAAACTACCTGGCCAGAACCCTACCCATCAGTGGAAATTGTTGAGCCGGAGGCTATTGACCTGGAGATCATTACTGTCTCATCCACTCGGACTCTGTTAACCGCTGCCTTGCCATCCCGCTCACCGGAGGTAAGCGAACCGGACGAGACAAGCCAAAAAGACTCTATGTCCTGTGGGACAAGTACACAGGCCGAAGCCATACCGGAGACCACCACAGTTACTGCGGTCTCCGTGTGGCGTGCTACAGCTGAAGAGGGCCCTGCACAGACCTCCCGCAGCCGTGGTCGAGGCCTACCTGCCCAAAGTTGCTTGCCGGACTGGCCAAGAGACCCTTCCAAGGTGTGTGCCTATCTACCTGCGGAAGAGTATAACTCATCCAAACTGGACTCTTCCTCGGATGTTGGAGATGACCACTTGTTCGAGCCAATGTTCCCGGAACAACAGGGTTTCGGAGGATTTCGGGCCCCACACACGAGACCGAAGAAACGCTCCGGCCAGAGCGCACCACCTGGGTCCGTCGCATCACAGCAGAACTTTCCGCAGCTGACCTGGGGAGCCAGTGAGTCTTTTTCTGTTCTAGAACTCCCCGCTCCTATCCCTGCTGCTGTGCCTGCACTTAGAAGGGCACCGGACGCCCTAGTATTGCCAGGACGTGGAGACCCACGTACTCTGCCTAATTTAGCCAGATTTCAGCGGGTGGTGATCCGTAAAGTTGCCACAGACTATGGGTATGAATACCCCTATGTGCCATCCTCTCTCCTGCATTAAGTTGATCAAGAGCGGGAGGCATGGACACAGGAAGCTATTTGGTCCCACCTGAAGGTATCCCGAATCATCCAGGGCGTGGACCTGAACTTGGCCTATTTGAACCCCCAGTTTGAACGCTGTCACCGAGAGTGGAGCTGGGGCCGACACATTTATAGTGGCCGAGCTGTGTTAAAGTGTCCTGGAAGAGAGGACCAGGTCTTTTCGCTTCAACTACCGCAGAGGGTGACATTGTGATCCTGCCAGACCCACGGTTGTATAAGTAGGTCTGATGCCTGCTTTGTCTGACCTACTTGCTTTTAAGAAGTTTTGGACAAGGGTTCTCGCCCCCACTCAAGTTATTTTTCATCCTTTTTCTCCCTTGCCTCTCCGGATCCACATTGGTGCATATGTGAAGAACTCTGGGGGGTGGGTTCAGTCAGTTAGAGTGGGCCTTGTCAACTTCTTCACAGTATCGAAGGAAGACTTTGTAAAGGAAATGTTTTGTTCTTTGTTTATTTCCTTTTCGCTACTGTGTCTTTTCATTGAACTTGGACTGCCGTGTAGTACCAGCGCACTGACTGCTAGGGGCAGTGTTCTGCAACGTTTTTTTTCCCTTGCAGAACTGAAATGTATCTTTTGTTTTTTTTACTTGTTCTATATTCTGCAACAGAGTAAAGAAACGGCTCGCACTTACTGATAGCTCCCTGGGAGGAAGGGAAATTTCACACTCTGACGGGAGGGTGAAGTCTCAATTCCGATCTTGGAGATTATAAATATATGTATATAAGAGTGTGTATTTTGTATGTGTGTTTTCTTTTATTTTTTCTATGGAGGTTATTGGACCTACCTACTATCAACACTGTCGGAGCAGGGGCAGCATAGATAGATAGGGTTGTGTATGTCATTGTAATGTCTTGTGATGTCATGGTTTGTACTTTAATATTTAAATAAGTACTATTTGTAATTTAAAGTTTGCATTTATGTCTTTTTTTTTCCTACTTTTCTTTACTGTTAGAAGACATCAGGCTGGCATTCAGGCTTGAATGCGTTAGGACACTGGGGACACTGGGGACAGTGTCATTTCAAGTGGGGGGAGTATGTAGCACCCCCTTACTTTCAGAAGGGACGCTATTTGTAAATTTAGTGGGGTGAGAGACTTATTTGCTCTCACCCAGGTTGATTTGTGTTATATTGGGCTGCTGTCAGGCCTGAATTTTCCTGTGGGTTATTCTGTGCTCCAGGGATGCAATTCCATCTCTGGGCGGCAGGTGGCACCAGAGGGATTCAGGCAGAGCCACTTTTCCCCAGCAGCCGATTGGAGGAGTGTTTCCCTCGCGGGGCATGCTGGGGGAGGGTATATCTGTGACAGGGTTTTTCGCAGCTTCCTGGCTCCAGGTGCGGCACCCACCTTCGGGGTGTGCACACGTCACGGGCCCCACCACTATGGCCTACCTGGCCGTGGCCCGTGCTACGAGGAGTTTCCTACTCTGGGCTCTCATGGCTCAGAGCAAATGAGTTGCTGAGGGGCCTCAGTGACTTACTGGGTCCCCCTACTTCAAAAAAACTTAACTAAAAGGATACGCTCTATTGCTCCAGTATCTGGGGCTGTTCTCCACTGTTTGAAGCGTTGGTAGATCACTTCACTCCTCCTAGGGTGAAGCGATCTTCTCCGCTTCATAAACAGGCACACAGAGGAGAAAAATCTTCACTGTGAATGCCAGAGAACGAAGCAGTGAATAGATTTCACTGCTTCATAAACGGACACCTAAGTAAATGGTTCTATACTCCTTGGATGTATTTAGGACAGTTAGAATGTACTCGAATAGGCCAGACTCTTTGTTTATAATTGTAGAGGGCCCAAGTAAGGGCCTTGCAGCATTGACTGCTACAATCTCCCAGTGGATTTTGGAAATCATTGTAAAAGCATGCCATCAAGCACCAAGAACTACCATTTTCAGTAGCAGCGCAGTGTACCAGAGAAGGGCATCCCCTACACAACACGCACCAGCTCGCTTGAGAGTTGATGTAAACTGTCCCTTAATATAGAACTGACACTTTGAAACTTTGGTTAACCGCTTAAGGACCGCCTCCTGCACATTTACGTCGGCAGAATGGCTGGGCACATGCACATACAGGTACGTCCTGTGCTAGAGCCCAGCCGTGGGTCGCGGGCGCGCACCCGAGACCCGGTCCGAAGCTTTGTGACCAGGACCGCCGGACCTGCGGACCCGATCGCTGCTGGAGTCCCGCGATCGGTCCCTGGAGCCGAAGAACGGGGAGATCTGTGTGTAAACACAGCTTCCCGTTCTTCACTGTGGCAGCGTCATCGATCGTGTGATCCCTTTTATAGGTATACACAATCAATGACATCACACCTACAGCCACACCCCCTACAGTTGTAAACACACATTAGGTCACACATAACCCCTTCAGCGCCCTCTTGTGGTTAACTCCTAAACTGCAATTGTCATTTTCATAATAAACAATGCATTTTTGCTGTGAAAATGACAATGGTCAGAAAAATTGGTCAAAATTGTCCGAAGTGTCCGCCATAATGTCGCAGTCACAAAAAAAATCGCTCTATTTGTGGGAAAAAAAGGACACCAATTTTGTTTGGAAGACACGTCGCACGACCGCGCAGTTGTCTGTTAAAGCGACGCAGTGCCGAATCACAAAACCTGGCCGGGTCCTTTAGCTGCCTAAAGGTTCCGGGTCTTAAGTGGTTGAAGATAGTATATGCGCCCCTTTACCTTCTCAAACCACCACTGCGCACAGGAAAAATAAATGCAAATACATATACTCAAAATATATATATGCCTAAAGCTGCTACCTGAAAGGTATGATATATATGCAAAAATGTTAATGAAAAATTTGTAGTGCTGTGTTCATAAATCATATAAACATATTTAAAACATGTAAATAATATAAATTAAATCACCACGTGAAAAAGTGTCAAAAATTATTAAACATGAGAATAAAAAGAAAATGTAGAAAATATATGCTGCAAATTATATATTATCTCTAAACAAGTGTTCATAAGTGGTCATCCAAAACCCACACCTAATGTGTGGAAAGAATATATATCGCATGCACCGCTGCTAGTCTCTTGCTTCTGAAAGGATTTTGTTTTGAAGTGCCTTGTTTTTATTGGAAGGATGTGAGTGTAATATTTGGAGATTTATGTGTGCCGTTTTAATAAATAGTTTTACAGTACTTCACTATTGCAAGCACTTATTTATTCTTGCATGTGGAGAACACTGGTTTACTGAACACTGTTGGAATTGCCTAGGAGACCTTGGAGAGTTTTACTAAGCTTTAATGCCAAGCATGTGAATGCAAGGCACATTCTTGTGGTGAGTGCAAATCCTTAAGAAGGCGGAGTCACCGAAACACAAGTGGTGTGGTGGAAGCATTATATCAAGTTGTTTTGTGAAGATTGCATGTTTGTTTAAATTCGAAGCACTTGGAAAAACGCTAACATTTATAGACTTGATATTTTGGATTCTTTCCACACTTTAGGTGTGGGTTTTGGATGACCACTTATGAACACTTGTTTAGAGATCATTTATAATTTACAGTATATATTTTCTACATTTTCTTTTTATTCTCATGTCTAATAATTGTTTGACACTTTTTCACGTGGTGATTTTGTTTATATTATTTACATGTTTTAGATATGTTTATATGATTTATGAACACAGAACTTATGCCGCGTACACACGATCATTTTTTGTGATGAAAAAAAACGACGTTTTCTGTGAAGTAAAAAACGACGTTTTTGAAACGTCACTTTTCAAAGACGATGTTGCATACACACCATCGTTTTTTTCACAAAAAGCGAGGTTACGTTCACCACTCTTTTCCATTGAAGCTCGCTTCATAACTAGCTTCTGGGCATGCGCGGGTTGAAAAACGTTGTTTTAAACGATGTTTTTGGTACACACGGTGACTTTTTGTGAAACAAAAAACGACGTTTTGAAAAACGACACAAAAAATTCAAGCATGTTGGAATTTTTTTTGGGTCGTTTTTTGGAAGACAAAAAACGACGTTTTGCCCACACACGATCAATTTAAATGACGTTTTAAAAAACTACGTTTTTTTTTCATCGCAAAAAACGACCGTGTGTACGCGGCATTACACTATGTCTGCGCCTACCTTAAAACAGTCGGGGACTACTAAGCAAACAGCTTACTACTAGGACAATAGTCACTGTGGTAAGAAGGATGTAACTTACAGTACATCTTACAGAATAAAGAAGACCAGACTGTATAACACCCAAAAAAGGGTGTTGGGGTCAACAGTATAGTGAGGAGGAATGGCATTGGCAGTCAATGGAGACAGTAATGCTCTGGCATCAGTGGTCAGTGAAAGGAGAGAAAAAAAATCCCTGGCAGCAGTATTCAGTGAAAAACAAAAATGTCCTAGCATTGGCAGGCAGTGAAAGGAAGCTTGCCCTGGTGTTGGTGGTCAGTAGGATAAAAATCATGGGCAGCTGTTGCTGTCAGTGGGAAGAATCTCCCAAGCATTGGAGTGGGTGGGATTGTTAAAATTGTGTCACTGGTCCCTTTCGTTGGTGTTAAAGTGGGAGTAAACTCCCATCTTTGACTTTTACCATTAGGTATGCCTATAATAATTCTTACCTATAAGTAGTGTAAATATCTCCTAAACGTGCGCTGTGCGAGATATTTACTGTACATGCAGCTAGTGACATCACTGGCGCAAGCTCTCTGCAGGAACGGCCACCCAGGCTGATCCTTCAGAGCCCTGTGCCGTAAACGGCAGCTCCCGCGTGAACACGTAGGAGTAACGTCATCGTGGCTCTGGCCAGTCACACAGCCGGAGTCTGCGAACTGGGTGAAGATGGGAGCACCTGTAGCAGTGACAGCTCGGTGTTGGAAGGGCTTTAAGATAAGTTTAACATAATAGGCTAGTATGCAATGCATACTAGCACATTATGACATTATCTTGCAGGGTAGGAAAAAAAAAAAACGCCCAGCGTTTTACTGCCACTTTAATAGGAGCCCAATAAGAACATACAGTATCATTGGTGTCTAGTTGCATAGTTATCTCAGACACAATGGATCCCTGTCCCATGCGGCTAACTCCTTGCTCAAGTTTGTTCTGTGCAAATGGGGGAAAAAACAAATGTTTCCAAGCTACATTCTCTGCAGATTTAATTCTTCATTGAAAAAAAAAAAAGAGTGAATGGAGAAAATATCACATTATGACCACTAGATAACACTGCATATCATGGGAAATAGTTATGTCTCAATTTATCTAGTGACCTTAACCACTTTGCAACCGCCCTATGCCGAAAGTACGGCTCTAGGGCGGTTGCTGTATTCTAACTGGCCGTTAATTAACGGCCTGTCAGAATCGCGCTCCCGCGCGCCTCCTGAGGCGCGCACACGGGAACATCCGTGACCGCCGGGTCCATCACGGATCACGGTAAATCGCCGCTGATAGCGGCGGTTTACCACGTGATCGCGCCGTCCAATGACGGCGCGATCAGATGTAAACAGACCGGCGTCATTTGATGACGCCGGTTCCTCCCTCCTCTCTCTGTACCGATCGGTACAGTGTGAGAGGAGAGGGGAGGGAGCGGATGGCAGTGGCAGTGCTGCGGGCTGGATCTATGACAAATGCAGTCACAGATCCATCCATCCCTCCCTCCCTGCTCAGCCATCCCTGCTGCATATACTCTGCAATACTCACCTGGGCATACTCTGCAATACTCAGGCATACTCTGGCAATACTCTGGGCATACTCTGCAATACTCAGGCATACTCTGGCAATACTCTGGGCATACTCTGCAATACTCAGGCATACTCTGGCAATACTCTGGGCATACTCTGCAATACTCAGGCATACTCTGGCAATACTCTGGGCAATACTCTGGGCAATACTCTGGCAATACTCTGGGCATACTCTGCAATACTCAGGCATACTCTGGCAATACTCTGGGCAATACTCTGGGCAATACTCTGGGCATACTCTGCAATACTCTGGGCATACTCTGCCAATACTCTGGGCATACTCTGCCAATACTCTGGGCATACTCTGCAATACCCTGGGCATACTCTGCATACTCCGCAATACTCTGGCAATACTCTGGGCATACTCTGGCAATACTCTGGGCATACTCTGCAATACTCTGGGCATACTCCGCAATACTCTGGGCATACTCCGCAATACTCTGGGCATACTCCGCAATACCCTGGGCATACTCTGCAATACCCTGGGCATACTCTGCATACTCCGCAATACTCTGGCAATACTCTGGGCATACTCTGGCAATACTCTGGGCATACTCTGCAATACTCTGGGCATACTCTGCAATACTCTGGGCATACTCCGCAATACTCTGGCAATACTCCGGGCATACTCTGGCAATACTCCGGGCATACTCTGGCAATACTCCGGGCATACTCTGGCAATACTCCGGGCATACTCTGGGCATACTCTGGCAATACTCTGGCAATACTCTGGGCATACTCCGCAATACTCTGGGCATACAGCAGCCCCTGTCCCCGTGAGCTCGCATGCAGAAGCGAACGCATACGCAAGTCCCGCCCACATATAAAAACGGTGTTCAAACCACACGTGAGGTATCTTTATATCATGTTTTGGGGTTTTATGTATTTTTCTAGCAAATAAATGATGATTTTTACATGTAGGAGAGAAATGTCAGAATTGGCCTGGGTGCTCCCTGCATGTTGGGCCTCTGTATGTGGCCGCACTGTGTAAAAGTCTCACACATGGGGTATCGCCATACTCGGGAGGAATAGCAGAATGTGTTTTGGGGTGTAATTTGTGGTATGCATATTCTGTGTGTGAAAAATAACCTAATAATATGAAAATTTGATGAAAAAAAAATAAATCTTGATTTTGCAAAGAATTGTGGGAAAAAATTACAACTTTAAAAAACTCACCAGGCCTCTTTCTAAATACCTTGGAATATCTTCTTTCCAAAAAGGGGTCATTTGGGGGGTATTTGTACTTTTCTGGCATGTTAGGGTCTCAAGAAATGAGAGAGGCTGTCAGTACTTCAGGTGTGATGAAATTGATCAATTTTCAGGATTTGGTACCATAGCTTGTAGACCCCATAACTTTCACCCAGACTAAATAATATCCAACATTTTTTATTTTTTTTACCAAAGATATGTAGCAGTATACATTTTAGGCCAAATTTATGAAGAAAAATTACTTTTTTGCAAAATTTTATAATAGAAATGAAGAAAAATTATTATTTTTTGCAAAATTTTGTTCTTTTTTCATTTATAGCAAAAAAAATAAAAACCGCAGAGGTGATGAAACACCACCAAAAGAAAGCTCTATTTGTGGGAAAAAAAGGACAAAAATTTCATTTGGTTATAGTGTTGTATGACTGAGTTATTGTCATTCAAAATGTGAGAGCACCGAAAGCTGAAAATTGGTCTGGTTATTAAGGGTGTTTAAGTGCCCAGTGGTCAAGTGGTTAAGGCAGTATTTTCCCCATTCACACTTTTTTCCCCACCTAACATTCGATCTGTAGACAATTTAGCCCTTAGAAGTTGATTTTGCCCCATTTGTGAGGAATGAGTTTTGGACAAATAGATACAGCCCTAAATGAACAAATTAGGATTTTCTTGCTAATGGGCATCTTGTGAAATATCTAGGGATATATTGTATATAAAGTAGTAAATCTAACATTCCCCAAACATTACCTGAAGTTGAATCTCCTTGGTGTACGTTTTCAATGACAGTGATGGATTAACAACCAGTGGATGTTTGGTGAAAGTCGCAGTGGTTTCTTTAAAGAGGAGGTTCACCCTAAATATATTCTTTCCCATGTGATCCAGCATACTGGCGTCAGCGCCAGTATGCTGTTTTTTTTTTAAATGCCCCACTTACTGTGTAATCCTTAATTTTGATTTATTTCCCCCACGGTGGATGGCGCCTGTATAGCCCGTCACGGCTTCCGAAAATACCCGATTTAGGACTCGGGTATTTCCGGCACTATGCGGCGACTGCACACAGACCTAGGAGCTGACTGCGCAGGCGCCGTATTTCTCAGAGTCCTAAATCGGGTATTTTTGGAAGCCGTGACGGGCTATACAGGCGCCATCCACCGCAGGGAAAATAAATCAAAATTAAGGATTACACAGTAAGTGGGGCATTTAAAAAAAAAAAAACAGCATACTGGCGCTGACGACAGTATGCTGGATCACATGGGAAAGAGTATATTTAGGGTGAACCACCTCTTTAAATATATGCCTCATAGCATCAGGCTTGCATTTACAAAAATTAAATTGTGCTGGTGTGTTAGGTAAGGTTGTGCAAATGTAACCACCTCCCACTCATGCTATAGCCGAAAGACAGCCACATTATGGGCCTTAATTGCCAGGAGGGTGTCCATGAACATCCTCCCAAGAATGCGCCACATGAATGCTCCCTGCGGGGCACGTGCGGCATGCTCTGTGATCAGCGAGTCAATGAGACTGATCCCGGCCCCTTACCAAGTGATCAGCACCAGCCAATGACAGCTGATCACGTGATGTAAACAGAAGATCGTAATCGCTGACCGTGTGAGGAGAAAAAAAAAAGCAGAGAGCCACTGCTGCTTTGCAGTGCCCACCAGTGCCACCTACCAGTGCATATAAGTGCCTATCAGTGCCAAACAGTGCCACCTACCAGTGCCACCTATTAATGCCCACCAGTGTCACCTACCAGTGCATATAAGTGCCTATCAGTGCCAAACAGTGCCACCTACCAGTGCCACCTAGTAATGCCCACCAATGTCACCTTCCAGTGCCCATCAGTGCCACCTATCACTACCCTTCAGTGCCACGTTTCAGTGCCCTTCAGTGCCACCTATCAGTGCCCATCAGTCCTACCCATCAGTGCCCATAAGTTCCATCTTATCAGTGCCTATCAGTGCAGCCCAAGAGTGCTACCTCATCAGCACACATCAGAGAAGGAGAAAAATCACCTGTTTTTAAATTTTTATAACACACTATGAATTTTTTTTTCTCAAAATTTTCTGATTTTTTTTCTTTTTTTTGGACAAAAAATAAAAAGCCCAGCAGTGATTAAATTCCACCAAAAGAAATCTCTGTTTGTGTAAAAAGGATGAT
Source organism: Rana kukunoris (assembly GCA_029574335.1). NCBI lineage: Eukaryota > Metazoa > Chordata > Amphibia > Anura > Ranidae > Rana > Rana kukunoris. Next base: position 257,078,478 of record CM056051.1, on the reverse strand, counting down.
AAAAAAAATTCAAGTATGCGAGCACTGAAAGCTGAAAATAGGCCTGGGCAGGAGGGGGGTGCTAAGTAAGCGGTAAGTGTTTAAGCAACCTAAAGATGTTCAGAAATCATGTTTAAATAATCGGATTACAATATCCTATTTAAAAATATAACTTCTCATTAGGTGCACAATTCTGACTGGGATTGTCAATTTTTTCATTGCAGGTTACATAAATGGTTTGTTTCCTGATTCTACAGCACCATCTACTGGTGGAAATTGATAATTATTTTAACCTAAAGCAGGCATTTTTTTCCTATATGTATGAAAGTGATTGGCTTAATGTGTGCTATCATTTTAAAGAGCTGTTGAGCTGGACATTTATGCTGTGACAGTGCAGCCCAACACTAGTACTGATACTGGTATATTTTTCCCCTCAGAATTTTATGAACAATTAGTGGTATACTTCTAAAGCAGAGAATCCGATATTCACTTTACTGCAGGTAAATGTGTCTGTTTTATGCTAGTATTGATCCCAGCTATCAGTATGGTTTTCTCCTCATGTAATGGAGAGAGGAAGGGGTTTTGTAGTCCCAGCACGGTGATCCTGCCAGTAACACATTTGCTGTCCTAGAATGACAACACTGCTCCTCCATAGATACAGTACAGTAAGTGAGCATTGTCACCCCCTGACAGGTAGCGTGTTACTAGTGGGTTTGTCAAAACAAAGAATGAAAAGCTGGAAAAAAGGAAGACTAATGCAGCCACTGCATCCAAGGATTGGTAAACTGCAATATATAACATTTTCCTTTTTGGGATTTAGTGAAGGGAAGGCTACAGTACAATACCAAATCTTCAGGGAGGGGATTACTCTGAATCAAAATAGGACAATATGTATACGCTTTAACGTTATCAGTACCTAATGTTTAACCGCTTCAGCCCCGGAAGATTTTACCCCCTTCCTGACCAGAGCACTTTTTACAATGTGGCACTGCGTCGCTTTAACTGATAATTAATTGCGTGGCCGTTCAAAGCTGTACCTGAACAAAATTTGCGTCCTTTTTTCCCCACAGATAAAGCTTTCTGTTGGTGGTATTTGATCACTTCTGTGTTTTTTTTGTGTGCTATAAACAACAAAAGAGTGACAATTTTGAAAAAAAAAACAATATTTTTTACATTTGCGATAATAAATATCCCCCCAATTTTTTTTTGAAAAATAATTTTTCCTCAGTTTAGGCCGATATGTATTCTTCTACATATTTTTGGTAAAATCGCAATAAGTGTTTATTGATTGGTTAGTGCAAAAGCGTCTGCAAACTATGGGAAAGATTTTTGGCATTTTTATTATTATTATTTTTTTTACTAGTAATGGCGGTGATCTGTGATTTTGAGTGGTACTGCAACCTTCTGATGGACAGATCGGAGACTTTTGACACTTTTATGGGACCATTGACATTTATTCAGCGATCTGTGCTATAAAAATGCACTGATTTTAATGCAGCTAAACGTTTAGTCCCTATATACTGGAATCGCTCGCGGGTTCCGACAAGGGAGGAATGGGTGGCCAAGGTAAACGATATTAGAGATGCTGAACACTGGATAGCGACATGTAAGGGTACCTTGAATAGCTGTAATGAGGTGTGGGTGCCTTGGGTGGCGCATGTGACTGGCTGTAGGGAGATGTCCTCGAGCCTAGACCTGGCGCTACTAGAACTAGCTGAACCAGCCCTTAGATCTTGGGTGGAGGGGACGCTTTGATGCCCTGAGACAGGAATGGCTCGACCTTGGACCCGGCTCGCTCGATGCAGACTTAAAGGATTCTATCTAGCTTGCAGGTATGCTCTGATCCCTCCCCTCTTTTTTCCCCTCTTTTTTCTACCACTGCTCTCTTACTATTCTTTCCCCCTAACGTTTCTCTCATCAAGTTTCCTTTCATCTAAATGTAGCCTTGTGGCCGTATGGTGTCAGAAGTTCTTCTTTCCCTTATATATTTTTGTTTGTTCTCATCGGACCTATGGCTATACTATTTAGCAAGCGTGAGAAGAGCTCACGAAGATATGTGGGCATCCTCTTTCCCTCCTGGCAAGGACCATGTATCATGAAGTGAAGTGTCGAGTGAACTAGGCAGGGCGCCAGCAGAGGTTTGATGGAGGCTGATTTGGCCCCCCTCCGCTGGCGTCAGTGCCGGCGAACTACATCTTGGTGGGAATACGGTCATTCATTTGTTGTTTTTGGTCTAAGAGGGCGTTAAGATGCCCACCATGCACTACTGTGGAGTTGCAAATGATACAATTGTATTGTCGTTTTCTTTGTCTTGTATTTGTCTTTCAAATAAAATACAGATTTTACAAAAAAAATACACTGATTACTGTGTAAATGACACTGGCAGGGAAGGGGTTAAACACTAGGGGGCAATCAAGGGGTTAAATGTGTGTTCCCTCAGCATGTTCTAACTGTGTGGGGATGTGAGTGACTAGGAGAGAAGCCTTATCGTTTTATAGGAAGAAGCAATATGGCTCCTCTCCTCTGACAGCACAAAGATTTGTATGTTTACACACGTATATCCCCATGCTGGCGCTCGTGCACATGATCGCGTATGGCCAGCAACAACCAAGCCAATCTGGCCACGCGCATTAGGTCCGCCGCTGTACAGCGGTGTGCAAGCGCCCCCTGGTGGCAGAAAACAGGTAGGACATACCTGTATGGGATTTCTCCCATGAGAGCCATTGTGCCACAGTATATGACACAGTCGGCAAGTGGTTAATGGATCTGAGTAACAGTTATTCTACAGATAAAAACACACAGTTGGATCATACAGTCTATGAAATTTAGAATCATACAGATGTCTTATACATGGTTGCACTCAGATTAAATACATTAATTTATCCTGGATGAGATTCTGTGAAAAATTAACTGGCTACTAGGGTTGAGCGAACCCGAACTGTAAAGTTCGGGTTCGGTACGGACTTTGGGTTTTTCCCGAACCCGGACCCGAACCCGAATAATTGGTGAAAGTTCGGGTCCGGGTTTGGAGTTCGGGAAAAAAAAATGCGCGGGGGTCCCCCCAAATTCAATAACCAGACCCTTTATGTCTGGTATGGATATTAAGGGGAACACCGCCGTCAATTTAAAAAAAAAAATGACGTGGGGTTCCCCCCAAATATCCATGACCAGACCCTTCAGGTCTGATGTGGATTTTAAAGAGGAACTCCACCCCAAATTTAAAAAAAAAAATGGCATGGAGTTCCCCCTAAAATCCACACCAGACCCCTTATCCGAGCACGTTGACCTGGCCGGCCTCAGAAAAGAGGGGGGGGGACAGAGTGCGCCCCCCCTCTCCTGAACCGCACCAGGCCACATGCCCTTAACATTGGGAGGATGCTTTGGGGTGCCCCCCAAAGCACCTTGTCCCCATGTTGATGGGGACAAGGGTCTCATCCCCACAACCCTTGCCCAGTGGTTGTGGGGGTACGCGGGCAGGGGGCTTATCAGAATCTGGAAGACCCCTTTAACAAAGGGGACCCCCAGATCCTGCCCCCCTGTGTGAAATGGTAATGGGGTACACTGTACCCCTACCATTTCACGAAGGAAGTGTAAATAGTAGTTTTCAGAAAAAAAAACACACACACCGTAGAACAAATTACTTTATTAATTAAACCAAATAAAAATCCAGCGGTGAAAATAGACGATCGATGCTGCTCCCTGCTCCAACGTTGTCTTCTATCCAGCGCCGGGTGATCGGTCCAGCGACGGGTGATCTCTCCAGCGACGGTCGGTTGGTCCAGCGATGAGAAGATCCATCCATTCAGAGCACAGCTCAGCGAATGACGCGCCGGAGCTTTGACGTTTCTTTTATAGGGGAGGAGGGCCACGCGTCACGTAACCCCGTCCCCCTCTGACGCACACAGTGCTACGTTACCGGGACAGCCCAGACATGCCCCTTGCGTCAGAGTCCGTGTCCCATTGACTTCAGGTTCTCGAACCCAAACTTTTTTTTTAAAGTTCGGGTTTGGGTCCGAACCCGAACATCCAGGTGTCCGCTCAACTCTACTGGCTACACTAGAAAGTATTGATTGCCTCTAGCCTTAACAATTACAGTTTATTTTTACTCAAACACTTCCTTTTTTCCTTTATGGAAAATTAGTAAAGCATGTTAAAATTTGATTGCATAATCTACTAAGTATAGAATAAACAGTTACGGAAAGACAATACAGTATCTTCCTTTTGGATAATTGGGAATGATAGATGTACTTTGTTTATAACATTTGCTTATTTATTCAAGTGATATTAAACCCTCAATTATTTAGTAAGGTGACCAGATTTTTAAAATGAAATCCAGGGACATATTTTTTCTTTACTAGTAATGGCGGCAATCAGCGACTCTCTGCCCGTTGCCGCCCGCCTCACAACCTCTCAAGTCTTACTCTTCGGGCCCCAGCTACTACTGGATGGGGAGCGGAGAAAGATCACTCTGCCAGGGAAGGCAAGGAGATAAGCAGGTGGCTGGCCAGGATTTGAGCCAAAGCAGAAGAAAATGCGAGTGATATTGAATGGGCATGCGCCTGAAACTGAAGAAATATTCCCTCCGCTCCGACCAGCACATGATCATCAGAAAGGGGCACAGATTCTGGGAAAAATACATCCCCCTATGCTAGTAGGCACGACGGCAACGGCGGATCCAGGGGGGGGGGGGCAACGGGGCAATTGCCCCCCCCGAGGCAATCATGTCACATTGGCTCTAAAAAAAAAAAAAAACATTTTTTTTTTTTTTAGGGGTCCGGAGGCCACCAGGGCCCCAGATGGCAAACCCCTTTTTTTTATTTATTTTTTTATAAAAAAAAAAATATTTTTTTAACATATTTTTCTTTTATTTTTTATTAAAGGGCCAATTTTTTTTCTTTTAATTTTTTTAGAAGTCCGGAGGTCCCCAGGGTCCCGGAGGCCGCCAGGGCCCTGTATGGCAACCCCCCCCCCCTTTTTTATTTATTTTAATAAAAAAAAAATATATTTTTTTTTATTTATTTTTTATTAAAGGGACATTTTTTTTTTTTAGGGGTCTGGAGGTCCCCAGGGGCCCGGAGATCCCCAGGGCCCCAGATAACCACCCCCCTTTTTTTATTAAATTTGTATATGTATATATATATATATATATATATATATATATATATATATATATATATATATATATATATTAGGGCTGTTAATGATCAAAATTTTTGTGTTCGATTAATCGTTTTTTATTTTAATCGATTAATCGACTAATTCCGATTAATTATAACGCACATACAGATACAACTACTTTTAGCTGATCTCCTTGCAGGCTGATTCCCAGTGCAGCTGCCAACATCAGGATACAAAAAACACACAAAGGCAGCGCTCGATGGGAATAGCATTAAAACTTTTATAGTCTTCAAGTAGGTAACAAAATAAATATTGCACTGGAGATAAAATCGATGTAGCTACATAAACTGTAAAAATGGTGCGAGTAATACCAAGCGGTAGCAAAAGCAGTCATAAAAATATGTAGCCAAGTATGATACTGGTATAAAAATGTATACAACAATACCACTGCTGAATCCAGATGAGGAGGGGTTAACATCAGTCCCTGGCATGTAGCTGTCCCATGAAGGGAAGTGATAGAGAAAAGTGATAGAGAAAAGTGATAGAGGGAAGTGATAGAGGGAAGTGATAGAGGGAAGTGATAGAGGGAAGTGATAGAGGGAAGTGATAGAGGGAAGTGTAGCAGCCCTTGCGTGTGGCAGATAGTAAGGTCCCGCCACCATGCAGATATAAAGGCACAGCTAAGGAGCCCTTCAGATGGACACGGCAAGCCCCGCCGGTGTCTGTGACGTTGCTGGATCTCCGAAGGAACTCCCTGAAGGCCCAGAAGCCGGCAGAGAGGTGAGTACCAATCAAAATAATTTTAATCGATCAAAAATATTTTGATCGATCAAAAAAATTAAAGATTAATCGATTAATTAAAAGTTAATTTGCACAGCCCTAATATATATATATATATATATATATATATATATATATATATATATATATATATATATATATATATATATATATATATAAATAAAATTATTATTATTATTATTGTTAGTATTATTATTAAAGGGCACAGAGGTCCCCAGGGCCCCCGGAGGACAACCCTCCTTTTTTTTATAATTTTTTTTAATTTTTTTTATATATTTTTTTTTTTATATATAGATATATTTTTATTAAAGGGCTCAGAGGTCCCCAGTGCCCCATGTGTCAAACCCCCTTTTTTTAATAAATGTTTTTTTTAATTTTTTTTATATATTGTTTTATTTATTTTTTATAACTTTTTTTTATCATTTTTTTTAAACTGCTTTGCGGTGCCTGCAGCTGCTGCTGCCGAGTCTGTCACTCTCTCTCTCTCTCATCACCAGGGCTGTGGATCTGTGTTCGGCTGTGCTGCCTGTGCTAGACCTGCTCGTGTGATAGTAGATGGGGATGGAACACTGATTGAACCAGTGTCAGGGATTGTAAATAGACCAGTACTGTGTGCCTACACAGAGGAGACCAACACTGTATGCAGTGAAATAAAAGGTGTTTATTTACAAGGTGAACAAAACAGGTGAAGACAAACAGTGCACAAATAACAACAAAGCATATATAAGTGAAGGGGAAATGCCGTAATCATAAACCAAAAGCCAAGCCGAGGTCATATACGAGGAGATCACAGAAGAAGCTGCAGACAGGGAATGGGCAGGAGAGGGATCAGGTCAGGTTGGATCAGATCAGAAGTCAAGAAAGGGGACAGCAGGCTCAGGGTCAGATATCAGATCTCAGGATCAGGTTAGTAGACAGATACCAGGGCGAGGAGTGATTACACACGCCGGGTATTATAGAGGCGTGCTGATTGCATTCAGGTCACACCTGAACGCAGGAAGGGCTGTGTGCTCCATACTGCCAAGACCTTTCCTGACAATCAGTGTTTTGTCTATCACACAAGCCTGTCTAGGGGGGGACCTTGCTAGAGCACACTGGCCTACCGAACACAGACCTTCAGCTCCTGTTTGTTCCATGACACACGTCGGGAGAGGAGATGCCTGCTGTGTGTGATCGAGGCAATGCCATGGTGAGTGCCGTGCACAGTGTAGCTGCATTCATAGACAAAAGTGGGGCTGCATTGATAGATAAAAGTGGGACTGCATTGATATACAAAAGTGGGACTGCATTGATATACAAAGGTGGGGCTGCGTTCATATACACAGTGAGGCTGCAATGATCTCTTGTACCATGTCTTCAGTCTCTGACCATCCCTTTTACCACGTCTGCAGTCTCTGACCATCTCTTGTACCACGTCTGCAGTCTCTGACCATCCCTTGTACCACGTCTGCAGTCTCTGACCATCCCTTGTACCACGTCTGCAGTCTCTGACCATCTCTTGTACCACGTCTGCAGTCTCTGACCATCCCTTGTACCATGCCTGCAGTCTCTCATCATCTCCTGTACCACGTCTGCAGTCTCTGACCATCCCTTGTACCACGTCTGCAGTTTTCCTGACCATCTCTTGTACCACGTCTGCAGTTTTCCTGACCATCTCTTGTACCACGTCTGCAGTCTCTGACCATCTCCTTGTACCACGTCTGCAGTCTCTGACCATCTCCTTGTACCACGTCTGTAGTCTCTGACCATCTCCTTGTACCACGTCTGCAGTCTCTGACCATCTCTTGTACCACGCCTGCAGTCTCTGACCATCTCCTGTACCACGTCTGCAGTCTCTGACCATCCCTTGTACCATGTCTGCAGTTTTCCTGACCATCTCTTGTACCACGTCTGCAGTTTCTGACCATCTCTTGTACCATGTCTGCAGTTTCTGACCATCTCTTGTACCATGTCTCCATTCTCTGACCATCTCTTGTATCACGTCTGCAGTCTCTCACCATCTACTGTACCACGTCTGTAGTCTCTCACCATCTCCTGTACCACGTCTGCAGTCTCTCACCATCTCCTGTGCCACGTCTGCAGTCTCTCACCATCTCCTGTGCCACGTCTGCAGTCTCTCACCATCTCCTGTACCACGTCTGCAGTCTCTGACCATCCCTTGTACCACGTCTGCAGTCTCTCACCATCCCTTGTACCACGTCTGCAGTTTCTGACCATGTCTTGTACCACGTCTGCAGTTTCTGACCATCTCTTGTACCACGTCTGCAGTCTCTGACCATCTCTTGTACCATGTCTGCAGTTTCTGACCATCTCTTGTACCATGTCTGCAGTCTCTGACCATCTCTTGTACCATGTCTGCAGTCTCTGACCATTTCCTTGTACCACGTCTGCAGTCTCTGACTATCTCCTTGTACCACGTCTGCAGTCTCTGACCATCTCCTGTACCACGTCTGCAGTCTCTGACCATCTCCTTGTACCACGTCTGCAGTCTCTGACCATCTCCTCTACCACGTCTGCAGTCTCTGATCATCCCTTGTACCATGCCTGCAGTCTCTGACAATCCCTTGTACCACGTCTGCAGCCTCTCACCATCTCCTGTACCATGTCTGCAGTCTCTCACCATCTCTTGTACCACGTCTGCAGTCTCTGACCATCTCTTGTACCACGTCTGCAGTCTCTGACCATCTCTTGTACCACGTCTGCAGTCTCTGACCATCTCTTGTACCATGTCTGCAGTCTCTGACCATCTCTTGTACCATATCTGCATTCTCTGACCATCTCTTGTACAATGTCTGCAGTCTCTGACCATCTGTTGTACCATGTCTGCAGTCTCTGACCATTTCCTTGTACCACGTCTGCAGTCTCTGACCATCTCCTGTACCATGTCTGCAGTCTCTGACCATCTCTTGTACCATGTCTGCAGTCCCTGACAATCGTCTACAAACCATGGGATAGATTTATGGCATTCATATTTAAATATTTTTTACTAGTAATGGCAGGGATCATTGATTTTTTAGCAGTACTGCAACATTGCAGCAGACACATCGGACACCTAATTGAGTTCTGTAAGCAACACCTTATTTTCTGGCAGTGCCCCTCCCGAGACTAGACTCTGGATCTGCCCTTGCACGACGGTGCAGGGGTGTGTAATTCTATTTTTTTTATTTTAATTCTGCACTGACTGTCTTTGAAATTGCCTTTGCCCCCTATTAAATCCAATCCGGGGACAAAACCAGGGACAGACTTGGTCCGGGGACAGTGTCCTCAATCAGGGGACTGTCCCCTGAAACTGGGGATGTCTGGTCACCCTATTATTTAGGCACTTTCAGCAGATGATTTAAAAGAGAAGTATGGCTTTAAAAATGAAAATCATACTCACCTAGATTGGCTGCAGCACCAATCCCAGCTGCATCTGTCCCCTCCTGCCTCTAAGGCCGAGAACTGAGTGATCAAAGAGGAGGAGGAGCCAGGACTGCCGCTGGGGGACCCCCAAAAAACAGAGGATCGATGATGCAAAACCCTTGCACAGAGCAGGAAAGCATGACATGCTTGTTATTTTTAAAATAAAAAATGTAAATCTTTAGGCCTCTTTTACACGAGGCTGACTCCGCCAATATGGAGAGATCTGAGGAAAACAGACAGCATGTCCTTTTTCCTCAGATCTCTTAGTAAATGTTCAGCTGTCCGCTCAAAATATCTCAACACACAGCCACTAATGTCTACACTCCGCGGGTTTGTTTAATCTCAGCGGGAAAGAGCTTACTACTGATGAACTTGTTGTCCTTGACAAAGGTCTAAAATTTGCTCCCCCTAACAAGTTGAGTAAGTTTGACACATTTATAGACGTCCATAAATTTATTCGAAAGATCCATATTCAGAGGCATTTTATTTCCAACACCTCTCCTTTTATGGAACGGGCGGCCACTTCAGGGACTGTTCACTCAAATCTCTTTAACCCGTCACTGTTTAATCCCGCAGCCCCTGCGGGGTCTTCTGTTAATATTTTCAAAGATTTGGTCCTCAAAGACCTAGAATCTTTGACTATTAAGAGGTTTTACCAACATCCCTTACCCAAGGAAGGATTCCAATCTCTATGCAACCGCAAGGAACTTGTCGTGCGTCCTGCCGACAAAGGCGGCGGCATAGTGATTATGGATAAAAATGATTATAACACCGAAATGAATCGTATTTTAAATGATTCAGATACATATTTGTTGTTACCTAACAACCCCACCAACACTTATAAAAAAGAATTGGTGGATATAGTGGCAAAAGGTTTTAGTTCATGTATTTTGAATAAAAAGGAAAAGACATATCTAGTGCCCGCAGCTCCCAGGATCCCGACGATATACCACCTACCTAAAGTTCACAAAGATCCATTACATCCACCCGGTAGGCCCATTGTAAGTGGAATCGATTCGATAACATCACGTATAGGTCGGTATATCGACTTCTACTTGCAAACTTTGGTAAAGGCAACACCTTCCTATCTTAAGGATACAACTGCGACCATTAAACGCTTGGAAGGTGTTGAGATAAAGGGTGATTACCTCCTTGCCACGGCGGACGTAGCATCCTTATACACCTGTATCCCCCACCACCTTGGAATTGAAGCTGTTCGGCACTTCCTCGATCGTGAACATACAATTGTAGAAGTGCAGAAGAAGTTCATTATGGAGTTACTTGAATACGCAACCACTCACAACTATTTCTGGTTCGACCAGAAATATTACCTTCAGAGACGTGGCGTGGCTATGGGGGCTAAATTTGCCCCCAGCCTCGCCAATCTTTTTATGGCCAAATGGGAGGAGGACGTCGTCTATCATGACCAACACCCGTCCCTTGTCCTATGGGCTAGGTACATTGACGACGTCCTCCTCCTATGGGATGGTTCACGACAGAGTCTGGAGGAGTATTTTTCCTTCTTGAATTCCAATGAACGTGGCATCACATTCACGTTTGATTCCAGCCCTTTCAAGATCACTTTTCTTGATTTAGAGATTGGTCTTGAATCCAGACTCTTTAAATTCCAGACTCACTTTAAGGCCACTGACAGAAATAGTTTTATTCCCACCGACAGTTGCCACCATAAAAGCTGGCTTAATTCTGTTCCACGTAGCCAGTTCCTGCGGTTACGTAGGAACTGCACCAATGACGATGCCTATTTTTCACAGGCTTCTATGCTCAAGAATAGATTTGTGGAAAAGGGCTATGACATCACGGCAGTGGATGCAGAACTGCACAAAGTGGCATTAATAGAACGTAACTCATTATTGGTAGAGAAAGCTCCACGAGAACAAGATGACTCTTTCAAGTTTTCTATGATCACTGCATATTCTAACCAACATAGGGATATCAAGTCCATTATTGATAGGCATTGGGACGTACTTAGGAGTGATAAAGTTTTAGGACCCACCTTACCTGAAAAGGCTAAAATTATCTTTAGAGGAGCCCCTACGCTCAGGAATAGTATTGCCCCCAATGTCGTCGACCCCCCATGTCGTCTTGAGTTTTTTCAAGATATGAAGGGTTACTACCCATGCAAAAAATGTAATGTTTGCCTGGTTAACACTAATGGACGATCTAAATCTCTGGAGTTCAGGTCCACTAATACGGGCCGGAGTTACCCCATTAAATCCTTCTGCACTTGTGCCACTACCCATGTAGTGTACCTTATCACCTGCCCGTGCGGAAAACAGTACGTTGGTCGTACCATACGGACCTTTTCCGTACGGGTAGGTGAACATGTTGCGAAAATCGTGGGTGGTAGTACTAAACACACTGTCCCACGCCACTATAGGGAATGTCACCAACGCAATCCTAAGGGCACTCAGTTTTTGATTATCGACAAATATGTACCACCTTGGAGGGGAGGAGCCAAAACGAGAGGAGTTTCTCGATTAGAGGTCTACTGGATATACGAATTGCGCACTTATGTGCCATATGGCCTCAATGTTGAATGGGACATTAATGCCTTTATCAATAAGTCTTGATGTCCTATTTTTTCCATACGCCCCTACTCTATCACGGCTCCTCATTTTTAATTTTTAATTTTAATTTTGTTATTAATTTTAGCAATTTCAATGTGTCTAAATTTTATTAAAGTTCCAGACAGACTTTTTTAGTTTGTATCTTGTGACACTCAGTCTTTATTGACTGCTTGCCACGCAATTTTATGCCCATGTATTTTTTAAACTTACAGGTTTATTGTCTTTTTTCCTGATACGTTTGGGTGATTAATATTATTTGTCACTTTAATATGTGATTTTTATTTGTCACCTAACATTAGATATATATCTATATCCCATCTCCTCGTTTTTTTGTGCATCTGATTTCAGTCTCTACTGGCGTCATTTGCACATTGTGATTATGTTTAACTTACATGACATGTCCATACGTGGATCTGCTCGATTGGTCCACATGACTGTCATGTGACCGTCTATCAGACGATTCACATTCGCTCTGGTCTCTCTCACTATAAGGCTCGGAGCGCATCCAGTCATCATTAGTTGCCATATAGGCGGACGCGCTGTGATGACACCCCAGCGCCTGCGCATTCTAGACGGTCAGACGTCGGCATCTTCACAGGCTTTGACGTCACTACGCCGATACGTCCAGTGTTGCTCTCCAATTGGTCCTGTAGAGAGAGTCCTGGAACGCACGCTGTTTACACAGCGCCTCCATACCCGGAAGTCTGCTGAGATGAACGAGTTGTGACAGCTGGAGCCGTGATTAGTGTAAGGGCGAGATGGCTATATATTGTATCTTGTTTTAGCAGTTGGTCAGCACCCCAGATGATGATCGATTGATCGAAACGCGTCGGGTCCTCTGCTGACTTCACTGCTAGATGTTTTTTATATGCCTTGATATGTCTGCTGAAATGTGAGTGCAACCAACTGTATTTTGTGTTTTACAGTAAAAGTACCATACTTTATTACACTATGTTTGCATCCATTTCTTTTCTCCCCCCATTGTTGCATCTGAGCATTCCTGATTTTTTAAAGAACATTTGAGTTTCTTGGTCCTGGTATTGCTACATCCTGCTTGGTTTTCCAATATATGAGAAGCTGATTTACACCCACCCCTCATCCCTGGTTTTCCAAAGGAAAGTTGATGTCCAGTTACCATCGTTTCAAGTCTGTTTGACTCATTAGGTATACACTTAGTTGAGTCCACGCTTTCTGGTAAGCCTCCTAATTTTCTCTCTGGTGGTGGATCTGCTATCAAAAGTCACGTCATTTACTGTCACGTTTTTGGACATTTTACATCACTATGAGAATTTTTTTGATTTTTCCTTTTTTTCATATCTAAATTGATATGATCATCTTGGACACTTGGTGACTAGTTTTATGTGTTGCTTCACGTAATATATATAATAATTCATTTCATGTACATTTGATGCTTTGCAGTGTTATATTGTTTATTTTCCACATATTTTTAGCACTACACTTTTTTGTCCAAAATTTCTTGTTTGCAGGATTTATCCAGTTCTGTTGTGTTGGCTGCTTCTTTTATGTTTAACTAGGTTAGCGCGGTGTTATATGCACTTTTGTACATATATATTTTTTACTACACTCCTAAGTGAAAATGTCCAAATTGGGCCCAGTTAGCCATTTTCTCTCCTTGGTGTCATGTGACTTATTAGTGTTACAAGGTCTCAGGTGTGAATAGGGAGCAGGTGTGTTAAATTTGGTGTTATCACTCTCACTCTCTCATACTGGTCACTGGAAGTTTAACCCTTTCCTTACAGAGCCATTGTAAAATGACACCGGCAGGAACCCTATCTCGATCCGCGTGGACATCATAGGACGTCCTTCGTTCCCGGCGATCTGGGGCGCGCGAGCGCCACCGGCGGCGAGCGTGCCCGCAGCACCGTTAGCGACCCCGTGCGCATGCCCGGTGGCCACGATTGCCGCCAGGCAGGCCCGGACTGGGACAAAAAATAGGCCTGGGCATTTTAGACTGAGCAGCCCAGGGGGGGGGGGGGGGGCACAGCGGGGGTTAATGACGGGATGTAGGGTGAGATAAAGAAAGATAGATTGAAATATTAAGATAGATAGATAGATTGAAAGATTAAGATAGATAGATAGATAGATAGATAGAAAGATTAAGATAGATAGATAGATAGATAGAAAGATTACGATAGATAGATAGATAGATAGATAGATAGATAGATAGATAGATAGATAGATAGATAGATAGATAGATAGATAGATAGAAAGATTAAGATAGATAGATAGATTGAAAGATTAAGATTGATAGATAGATAGATTGAAAGATTAAGATAGATAGATTGAAAGATTAAGATAGATAGATAGATAGATTGAAAGATTAAGATAGATAGATAGATAGATAGATAGATAGATTGAAAGATTAAGATAGATAGATAGATAGAAAGATTAAGATAGATAGATAGATAGAAAGATTAAGATAGATAGATAGATTGAAAGATTAAGATAGATAGATAGATAGATTGAAAGATTAAGATAGATAGATTGAAAGATTAAGATAGATAGATAGATAGATTGAAAGATTAAGATAGATAGATAGATAGATAGATTGAAAGATTAAGATAGATAGATAGATAGAAAGATTAAGATAGATAGATAGATAGAAAGATTAAGATAGATAGATAGATAGATAGAAAGATTACGATAGATAGATAGATAGATAGATAGATAGATAGATAGATAGATAGATAGATAGATAGATAGATAGATAGATAGATAGATAGAAAGATTAAGATAGATAGATAGATAGAAAGATTAAGATAGATAGATTGAAAGATTAAGATAGATAGATTGAAAGATTAAGATAGATAGATAGATAGATTGAAAGATTAAGATAGATAGATAGATAGATTGAAAGATTAAGATAGATAGATAGATTGAAAGATTAAGATAGATAGATAGATAGATTGAAAGATTAAGATAGATAGATAGATAGATAGAAAGATTACGATAGATAGATAGATAGATAGATAGATAGATAGATAGAAAGATTAAGATAGATAGATAGATTGAAAGATTAAGATTGATAGATAGATAGATTGAAAGATTAAGATAGATAGATTGAAAGATTAAGATAGATAGATAGATAGATTGAAAGATTAAGATAGATAGATAGATAGATAGATAGATAGATAGATAGATAGATAGATTGAAAGATTAAGATAGATAGATAGATAGAAAGATTAAGATAGATAGATAGATAGAAAGATTAAGATAGATAGATAGATTGAAAGATTAAGAT